>QANX01005747.1:76078-174539 GCA_003254975.1 Ochetophila trinervis
TTAACTTTATAAATTTACATTCTATTATAAAACTTTATAATGTCTAACAAAGTTTATAGAAATAGACATTCATCTTGATAATATCTATGTCATATCAGTTCAGCATTTATTTTGAACATTACTATTAAATTATATATTTTTTTAAATAATATTTATATTTATTTATGTTAAATGTTAATTTCATAAATTTATATTCTATTAAAAATACTTTATTATATAATATTTTATTTATAATTAATAATATTGATCATCACAAATAACATATATATAATAAATAATATTATTCATAATAAATAAATATTAAAACTATAATAAATAATATTTTTTTAAAAATTCTAACAAAATTCTTAAATAAAAAAAATTTGACTAGATACAATTTTTTTTTTGTTAGCATGTCACTGTTTAGTAAAACTGATTCCATTAATGAAAGAGTACGATATGGGTGGCATAAATATGAACCATTAGATATTAGATCAAGGGCTTGGATTCGAAAGTCAAACGAGGACAAATAGAGGAAAAAAAAAAAAACTAACAGAGGATCTTCTCCCATTAGAATATCGTCTCAAAAGCTGGGCCTAATCTAGTCAAATTCTTCTGAAAACCATTTGCACAGTTTGTCTAGTTGTTCATTTGCCTCTTTTTGACATAGTTTTCCAAAAATCTGGTTTAGATAGAAAACAAAGATAAAAGAGGAGAAAATTAAAAAACAAACTAAATTTTTTAAGATGTTTATCTGCTTTCCATTTTATATATAGGGACTTTTTGTCTACTTCCAGCCTGCAATCTAATTAAATAAACTTTACTTATTTTTATAGGTGAGCTTTTTTACTATTGTGTTATTAAATAATTAAACTTTCATTTAATCATATATATGTTTGAGGTATAGAATCTGCATGTTCTATTGTTATAATCACCATTCACCAACCGTTTCTTTTGGACACTTGCTATGCAAATTCTCTGTCAAATATTGGATAAATAAAGTTTACAAGAAACTGGCAAGAGATTGGCTTGGTCTGGTATTGCTAAAGCTTTTAAAAAAATCAGCTTTAGTATGCCGAAGAAAAAATCAATTGTAAAAATCAGCCAAGGGTTTTAGAGTATTTAGATTCTTGGAGAATCATATTTTTTTAAAATTTATCAAACATTTAAATTAGTTTTTGATCGTTTTATTATCAGTTTTGAGGCTTCAAAAATAATCCCAAACAAAGCCTAAGACAGTCGTTACTTAATTACTATCATAAGACAACTTTCGCAAACAAAATAATATTTATATAAATTGGTGTGTATATATATAAATAGACAGATGTGGTCTCCTAAAAACTAATGGGATATATAATGACTGATAAATGTTTAAAATTACCATATCTCAGATTTGTTGTGGTTTTATATAAATTCTTCAATTGATCATTATAAATGGGAAAATAGTTAATTATATAAATATTTATACGAATTCACGCCCCACTCTCTCCTTCCACGTGTGGTGGGGTGTGAAATTGTGAATCTGTAAGATAACCTTCACACATGATAATTATATATTTAATTTGTGTATAATCTGTGTAAACATTTAATATTTTTTTGATATCGGGTTGGAAGATTCAAACTCTATACGTACCTCTGGTGAGAGATATTAGTACTTTTAGTATTAAAATGTTCTATTTATTTATTTAGTAATATTTAAATAACGATAATCTGATCAGGTTCATGTTTTAAAATAATATTTATCATTTTAATTTATTCAATTTTTAAAGAGACTTCTAAGATACCCTTTAATTAGTTTATATGTCCTTTTATGTGACACATCCGGGTGGTACGTGATCAATGATCATCCTTACCTTGAAATATACCTCCTAATTTAAATAGGAATTTTAACTTAAATTAAATAATAATCCCCCAAAAAAAATTGTTTAAGATTTACATAAATACATAAAGTTATACGTTTGACATTGTCAATGGGAGACGTCATAAAAAGTAGAAAGTAGAATCAACGAAATTGACAGCATAACATACTTTTAGGATTTGGTAAATTACAATGTTTATACTTTATATATTATTTCATTACGTTAATTAATTGACTATTCCATTCCTAATTATGATTTTTATAGCATGTTTTGTAACTTTTAATATTATTTCAATATCACGTACGCGTAAATCGTAATGCACACTGTGTGACAATAAATAGATACGTATATAGATTTGATTTTTTATTTCCGAATCAAAATAAAATGGAATATAAAAGAAACGAATACTAATATTAGAGTGACCATTAAAAAAAAAATGTTGGAGCTAGCAAATAGTTTACAAATTGCCATATTTACCAACGTGCTATTAATTTTTCAACAATTCATATTATCATATAAGGTAGTTATTGTTATTTTGTAACTTTTAATAAAAATAATTATCGCAAAAAAAATAGAAAAAATATATATTCTGTCAAAAGTGTTTTTCTTTTATAATGAAATGTGTTAAATAAGAATTATACCATATTTAAAGGCAAACAGATTCACGTCACTAATAATTATTCAAATCTCAAAATGAACACATATAGTCAAAAGTGTAATACTATAGTTATTTAAATATCCACCAAGTTACTATGATAATATTTAATTTATTTATATATATTTAAATTATATAAATATATTAATTAGTAATATATTAATACATGTTAATATAATTTAGTGAATATTTTATTTCTTTAACATTATTGTTTGATTTAAAAGTTATATAAATTTTGATAGATATGCTATGACTCTGAATCCGTAAATATAATACGGATCAACTTTGACATCCTAAACGCAAAAAATCACTTTTACAAATAAAATTAAAATCTCTCTACATTGCAAAATAATTATTGATAAATTTAGGAAATAATTTACTATCATTATTATATGAGAAATTCTTTCTACATTGTTGGAGCATCTATTTAATTATTAGACGGTAAAGAAATATTTTAATCAAGTCATTGTTAAAAGATGGAATTGGCTTATTGGCGAACAGATTTTCCATTGGTGGCTCCGAGATTAAAGTAATTATTTTATCAATTTGTTATTCCAACGACAGACGACTGCAGTCCAAACTGGAAAATTTTATTGACTATCTGTCAACCTCTAAAATTAAGCCATCGGATATTTCTGTTTTATTTTTTTGGTAATTAAATAAATAAAAATCCATATTGGGCAAAATATTTACAATTTACTTACCTCACATTCTTTCAAAAAATAAACAAAATTATCCTAACCTTTTCAGAAAGAAATATCAACTTGCTCTTAATAATAATAAAAAAGCATGGATAATATAATTAAACTCAATAAAAGTGAGTCAAATTAACTACCTCGTTCATTATTCTTTCTCTAATTAAAATAAATATTCTAATCTATAATATCTATATAATTTCCATAGAAGTTTTTTTTTTCTTAATTCTGATAACAATTACATTAAAGAAAAAAAAAACATATTCCATGATTATAATAATTAAACTTCTATTAACCATCTTTAAAAAAAAAAAAAAAACTTCTATTAACCAAAAAAAGGAGAAGAATCCAAAAAGGTGAAGGCAAACAGGTAATTTAGCTGAGAGGACAGAGCGTAATTGAACAGCAACATAGTTTTTGTTTCGCTACTAATTCTGTTCCTGGATAGCTACTAATTACTAAATTCCTACTTGTATTTGTATTTGAATTTAAGCCAAATCCTTATAATTAGGCAACCCCAATGCTTTTTCTTTTTCTTTCTTTTTTTTCTTTCCCTGTTATAAAGTTTTCAGTTTTATTTATTTATTTTTATTTTGTATTTTGCTGTGTTTTTGGGTTGGCCGTGGCTTGGTTTTTGCTGTGCTGGCTGTTTGCCGTTTTGGTTTATTAATAAAAAAATTTTCATCCACAGAGATACAGAAGAAAATCCCATAAACCTCCAAAGCCGCAATTTTGCAATTTCGCAATATTTGATAACCAGAATATATTGTGCCTGTGTGTTTTGCAGTTGTTTGTTTGACTTGTCAATGGCCCACACATAAAAAGACTTTCCTCTTTGTCTTCTAATTCTTTGAATCCCAAAAGCTTTTATAATCTTCAAGAACTCTCTGCTTTTACTCTTCCTCCTTATTCCATTTTATGGGGTTGAAAGTCAACCTTTTCGCTTTGTGCGTGATTGAGAGTCTATGTAAATAAATTTGGGTGTAAGGGTGTTGCATGCGTACTTCTGGTGGGACTTGTCCGTGGGTTTGATTGTACTTGAAGGTTGGTTTCCGGACTTTGTTGAATTTTAATCTTGTTGTTGTTTAATTCTGGGTCGTTGGTCTTTGGTCATCATACACAGTGGGAATTAGGTCGTTTTCTTTGAGTTTACTTTTTTATTTTTTTAATAATTTGAGAAAAGTAAAAAGAAGAAAGAAAAGATGGTTGGTGAAGGGGCATTTGGGGTTTTAAGGATTTTTATTTTTATTTTTTTATTTTATTTTTATTTTTTTGGGTTTTGAAGTTTGAACTGCAAAATAAGGGTCACTTTTCAAAGAGAGAATTTAAAAGAAAATTGGGTTTGAATTTCATATTGGTGGCATTTAATTAAAAAGAAAAAAAAAACAAAAAGAGGAAGAAGGATTTTGTGATTATCAGGTCAACATTGGAGGCAATTGGAATAGGATTTGGGGTGGTTTTGATTGGGTTTATTTGAATTAAATTAGGAATTTTCTTCCATTTTATTTGCTTTTATTTTTCATCTGTGGAAAGCTCTGTTAGTGAATAATATTTTTAATGGTAGAAAAGCTCTGAATTATTGTTTTCCTGATGCTATTGATAGTTTCTGGGTTTTTATAGTTTTTCATTATAATTGCTGTTGTTGTTGTGTTCATCACCCTCAGTTGGTACACATTCTCTTTCTGGTTGCTCTGCTCCCGTTGTTTGGCAATGGATTCTAGGACAAGTGAGGGTGTTGAAGGTGACAAAACACCGATGAAGATCGACAATCAAAAAGGCATTATAAACTCAAAGGCTGAAGGTACAGGGAGTTTTAGCAGCAAAGATATGGTTTTCAGAGCAGATAAAATTGATCTGAAGAACTTAGATATACAGCTCGAGAAGCATCTGAGCAGGGTTTTGACAAGAAACATCGATCCCCAAAAGCCCAAAGAAGAGTGGGCGATTGATTTATCAAAATTGGATATTAGATATGTTGTAGCTCAGGGGACCTATGGTATTGTGTACAGAGGCACTTATGATAATCAAGATGTTGCTGGTAATCACTGATTAATTCCTTTTCAAACATCGCTTAATTTATTTTCTTTTGTTGCCTATGAGTTGAAAATTTTGTTATTTTGTGGAGTACATCATCAATTGGAAGATGCATAAATTGTTTGTCATGTTTTTCTCATGTTTTTCACTTTGATGGTATATGTAATATCTTTTATGCCAAAATCCGTATACACCTGTGTATTGAGTTAGGATTTAGATATGGAAGAGATGGAACATAAAGGTGTGGCATATGACTATTTTGATTCTGTTTGTGTCTCGATGAAAAAACTGATAGATGTATCTTATGGGAACCACATAGTATAAACTGCAAAGGTCTCTTTGGTAATGAGCTTTTGTTGTATGTAAGATTACTTGATACATTTTTAACACATAACACGTAGGCATTGTTCATAATTCTAACATGAAGACCAATAAGTCATCTGAGTGTCAAAACCAGATTAAGGGACAACAAAAATTGACTTGTAATTTAAAATACTTGATTAGGATTCAGAACTGCATTGGAAAATTGGTTTGTGATATTGTGTGTGGACATTCTTGGTTGATTCTAAAAAAGCCAGTATCTCTTGAAAACTTTTTGTGTTTCTAGCAATTCTTTTTCTAATGCCATTTTAAATATTGCAGTCAAAGTGTTGGACTGGGGTGAGGACGGCATTGCCACAGCAGCTGAAACTGCTGCTCTGCGGTCATCATTTCGGCAAGAGGTTGCTGTTTGGTACAACCTTGACCATCCTAATGTTACAAAGGTAATAATATTTAATTTAATTTTAATTTTTTACAACATGATTATTGATTTATAAAACTTACTAATGGGTTAGAGTTATACATTATAAACATACTTTTTTGTGTAAAATATAGAATATAGTATTAAGAATGATCTCACTTTACTACCTTATTTTTGTATACAAGTTGACTTATACAAACATTCAATTTTGTTGCAGTTTGTTGGAGCTTCAATGGGAACTTCAGATCTAAAGATTCCTTCAAAGAATCCTACTGATGGTAACAATTCACATCCTTCTAGGGCATGTTGTGTCGTTGTAGAGTATCTCCCTGGTGGAACACTCAAAAAGTTTCTAATTAGAAATAGAAGAAAGAAACTTGCGTTTAAGGTTGTGGTACAACTTGCTTTGGACCTATCTAGAGGGTAAGTCTTGTTATTTTATACATTCTTAGCTCTATTGGGTTGCAAATGCAATTTCAGTTTATTGATTCTTTTGTTAGTTGTTTTACCTTGCAGTCTAAGCTATCTGCATTCGAAGAAAATTGTACACCGCGATGTCAAAACTGAAAATATGTTGCTAGATGCTCATAGAACATTGAAAATAGCTGATTTTGGTGTTGCCCGAGTTGAAGCTCAGAATCCAAGGGACATGACTGGTGAAACTGGTACCCTTGGATACATGGCTCCAGAGGTAACATCTTTGTCACTTTTAATGATTGTTGTTAATAGGTTAAAACTAACAGTATATTTATTTTTAGGTTCTTGATGGCAAGCCTTATAATAGAAGGTGCGACGTGTACAGCTTCGGCATATGCTTGTGGGAAATTTATTGTTGTGATATGCCTTATCCAGATCTTAGCTTTGCTGATATATCATCTGCGGTTGTTAGACAGGTTGGTTTTATTAATGAAATATTAGAATCTATGTCTTGAGTAAGAACAAATGTACGTCCCTAGTTTAGCTATGCTGATGAAACTTCTTTACCACATGGTGCTATGTTATTTGTGCAGAATTTACGGCCGGAAATTCCAAGATGCTGTCCAAGTGCATTAGCCAGTATAATGAAAAAATGCTGGGATGGAAATGCAGGCAAACGTCCTGAAATGGATGAAGTGGTGAGAATGTTGGAAGCAATTGATACGAGTAAAGGAGGAGGGATGATACCTGAGGATCAAAATCCAAAGTGTTTCTGTTTGGCCCGTGCTCGAGGCCCCTGAACTCTGTAGTGTTTGACAGGTTTTCCTTCAGCAATGGATCAACATAGAGAGGGAAAAGGAGGATGAAAATTTGAGAAAAGAAAACATTGTGATTGATTGTGTTTGCCATGTGAGGTCCTCATTTCAAATATTAGTTGAAGGATTTTCCTTTGTTTAGGGCGATTTGATACTCTTATATGTATAAATTGTTTAGACCTTCATAAAATTATGCAAAAGGCTCATTCCATTGTCCCTTTTCCTGGTTGAGGCCAGAATCAGGGCTGGCTTATTTTATTTTATTTGTTTCAAAAATTTCAATTTATTATACCATATATAATTTTTTTAATTACTGACAATTATATCTAATTTGTTTTTTTTTTTTGGTTAATAATGATCTTCAAAGGATTTTCATTTAACAATCTACTGTATTCTAATTTTCTATTTTGTAAATAAGTATTACAACATTAATATAAATCAGTTTTTGGGTAAGCGTATATGTTTTATTTTTGGAAACTTTAAAAAAGCATAATCTTTTCTTCAAATTAAATTACAATATTACCATCATACCCAATGTAACTGCCAAATACAAATATTTCTCTATCAAATTTATCAACTGGTATATTTCAAATAAGAAAAAAATAAATCTTCATTCCATCAACAAAAGATGTTTTTTTTTTTTTTTTTTTTTTTTTTTTTTTTTTTTTTTTTTTTTTTTTTTTTTTTTTTTTTTTCCTTAGGCGTATTTTCATTTTTAGTTATAGATTCCACTGGTAGAGGTCGTGGCAACTTATTACGATTTGTAAAAAGGATTCCCCTTTTATATTTGTTGCTTGGAGGTGAAGAAACTAGATAAAGACCCCAATTAAAAAGAGCAGTTAGACAAAAACTATTTATAATTATTAATTAATTATATATTTTATTAAATATTTAGTTTTTGAACAAAATTTGATTTTTAAAAAAATTTAATTTTTTTTTTGAAAATTTGACAATGTAAGTTTTCAGAAAGAGTCATTCATTTTGATAATGTCAAAGCTACAGACATTTATTATAGATATTTTTATTAAAATATATATTTTTTAAATAATATCTATATTTTTTTATATAATATATTATTTTTAACAATTTACATGTTCTAATAAAATAGAAATGAGATTAGCAAAATTATAATTTTTGGGTAGAAGGTGCTTGTTTCTTCACTTGGGTCTAATTATGGGCACCTGTATGAACAACCCGTTACCATTACCATATTGAGCTCATCTTTAAGACCCATTGCTAACCCATACGGTAATGTTCTCGATCCAATTACCATTTTCGTTCTAGATAAAGCCTACCACATCAGCCCAAGAAATTCAGAAGTTGTGAACGTGTAATATCCTGAATCCATTTATTCAGGAAGGAAAAATAATATATAAAAGGTAAATTGAACAACTTATATCATTTTTTTTTAATATAATGGAGGTTATTATCCGAAAAAATAATTTTATTTTTATTTTTATGACATCAAAGTAAAATATGCAAGCTTTATAAATTAATTGTTGAGTGTTTGATTATAAATGACTCATTCGACTTTATTCGTGTAACTGATAATCTTGGGGTGCTTGAATTTGTAAACCAATGAGGAGATTGATTATGTAAGTGGGCTACCTTTGATTATGTTGTGTATTATTTAATGGATATACATACAGCAGTGTCATATGACACAAAAGTTTTTTTTTCCAAAAGTTCCCACCAACCGAATTATGGGAAAACATAAATGAAGATTGAAGATGCTGTACTAGGATGTTGAGGCAGCTGTGGATTGCAAGGTCCGGAAGGTGGCTTTCTAGTCGGACCAAATTGCAAATTGGAGATGAATAAGATCCGACTAATTGTCTACTACTAACTTTTTTTTGCTTGCTCGACATGCGTATTCATGTTGTGTGGTCGGCTAACTTGTTAACACACCACATTCTTACCTCATGTGCAAACAGCAAACATATATGTGCCAACAAAACAAAGCAAAATACGTGTTTTCTTTTGTTCTATCCACGTCTAGACACAAAAGACACGAACTTTTTTTGGTGGATTGAATTTGCTATTGTTCATAACTCAATTTTATACTTTTAGCGCACAAATTCAAGTTTATGAGAATAATAATACTATATTAGTTTTATGTGTTGAATTTGTTCTATGGAAGTTTTGTCTTTCATCCATATTCAGTCCAACTAGTAGTGGTTTTGTTTTTCACTCTACATTTTAGTATACACGTAAAAAAAATATATTAAATCATATAATTTAATTTCAATCTACTTTTTGAAATTTATAAAAATGAAAAAGCAAAATATTAGATAAATTTCACAAGTTCAAGTTTATGAAAACAATAGAACTGAATTAATTTCACATATTGGACTTGTTCTATGAGAGTTTTGTCTTTTATCTATATTCAGTCCAACTAGTTGTGGGTTCGTCTTTCATTCTACATTTTAGTCTACATAAAAAAAAATGTTAAATTATATAATATAATTTTAATATACTTTTCGAATTTCATAAAATTTTAAAAAGTAAAATATTAGATAAATTTTATTTTAGCTTTTTTTTAATTCAATTTTTAAGAATTTCACTATACTTCCTTGGCATTTAATTTTTGTTTCAGTTTAGCTATTTGTTAAGAAAAAAACGAAAAATCAAAAGTTATAATAGAAACATTTCTTAAATTTTTTTTTGCCAAAAACATAAAATATACTAATCGAATTATTATCAACTAATTGTAAAGACAATTAAAAAAAGTAGTGTAGTCGGAGTCCTATCACTTTTTGTTTTTTGTTTTTTTGACAACGTATTGTAGTCCTATAGGAGTTGGAGAGAATAAAATAACTGTAATAGAACTGTATATCATGCCTTTAATCGTATGTAATTAGGTGGCTTTGTAAACATATTAAGCGAAAAAAGAAAATTCATTTGTTATGTGCACAAAAGTGTCACAATAGGCAAACATAATTGAGCACCTTAAATTGTAAGTCAAAATGATTTTGATTGAAAGAGGCTCTTGTTTTACATTCATTTGTTAACCAAAGAAGCATGCCCTTATCTTCCAAAGTGGGAAAACTAGTGGAGTCACCACTTCCTTATGAATCTCACTCTCATTCTCCATTTTGTGCTCACCGGTGGCCGAACCAAGGGGTGGGCAGGGGTCTCGAGACCCCAAAATTTCTGCTAAAAATGTATTTCGTCCCTCCAAATATAATATTTTCACGAGACCCCAATATAGTTTTGTATTGTGTATTCAAATATAATAATGTTATATATTAAACTTATGATAGTCTCTCTTTTATATTTGTTTGTTATTTAAGTTTGCAGTTAGTATTATATTTCTATCTTAATTGATTTTTATTTTTATGTTTTTATGTTTATCTTAATTAGTTTTTTTTAATATGTGGTTTTACTTTCGTTTGATAAAGAATCTTTCTTAAATAAACTTCTCTAACTTGTTATATCTAGACAAATTTGTAATTAATTTAGAGTATTCCCTAAATATTTTTTTTAATTTTCTTATAGGATTCTTCAATAATATTTTTATACTTGCTTTTTACTTTATCTTTTTTCAAAAACCATATAATATAATATTCTACACCATAAAATAGGGCAACATACATATTATCTTATAAAATATTGTGATAGTAGTCTTAAAACTTGTGCATAATCAAATATGAATATAGAGTATGCTCAATTCTTCAAATATAAAAAATCAAACTAACTTTCTCTATATTAAAAAATCTCCGTGGCCTTTTTATTATTTTTATTTTTATTTTTTTAAAGAGATATAAAAAGCATGTGACAAATAAAATATTTTTTGAAGATGCTAGCTATTTATTAGAATTTAATTTCGATTTATAGAGTATAATTTTCATTCTCTAGTGAAGATTTTTCTCTAATTTAGAAACCCACCTCATTAATATCAATAGAATCTACATAAACCTAACTCTCCATTTTAACAATAAAAATAAATATTACTGTTCCAAATCGACTCACTTTTTTCAAAGCTTCTGGATCCGCCTATAGTGCTCACTACATTTTAATTAACCTTATCTGCCTAATCCCGGCCACATCGACCGAAATAAAAAAAAAAAAAAACAACAATTTCAATTTATAAAGAAAAAAGAAAACCAATGAATGAAGACTCTTTCCTTGTCATATTCAGTAACAATTTCCAAAAGCTAGCCATCTGTGTTTTGTTTTGTATATATATATGATAAGAATGTGGACGTCAATCAGACCACAAACATGTTTCTGGAATTTAGTTCTATTTATTTTTGTTTTTATCCTCCTCTAGATAGAAAAATGGAGGTTTTAGTTAAATATGATTTCTATTTATTTATTTTTTTCAAAAATAAAAGAGATCTAATTATTGTAAGGATTCATATAAGGGAATTAAACTTTTCAGAAGAGTCCAAAGATATAAGTTTTTATGTGTCGTTTTATTATAAGTCCTATGAGTTAGTGGAGTTTAATCCTTTTTTTTTCTCCTCTTCTTGTCAATTAATAGTCTCTTTTGAAAATGACATCTCTTTGTTTTCCTCATAAAACAAAATGGAGAAGGTATGCATAAAGCATGCAAAAGTACTAAAACATACATTATAGAAAACACCCTCCATTTCATTCCCATAATAATTCGTGAATAAGCTGATAGTTTGGGATAAGAATGCTCACGTTTGGGTTAGACTGCCTCTTACGTCAGGATAGATACGTTTGGGTTAGACTGCCCCTTACGTAAGGAGATATATATACGGTTTGGAATATGGGACAAGTCTCTCTCTCTCTCCATATATATATATACACATATATTTATATATACGTATATATTACTTTAACCAAAAACAAAACTTCAATTACTTCTTTTACAAAGAAGTTATCAATTAGACCATCTCCGAGAGTTTTTATATCAAGCAGTTGATGTGCGTGTTTGGTGTTGAATACCTAACTAGTATATATCCATATAAGTTTTGTTTTTGTTTTTTTATTTTTTGTTTTGGGTGAATCCGTATGAGTTTTGCTAAGCAAATTTTAAATGTTTATAGAAAGCTTTATTAATTTATTATATTTAATCCAAAAAAATATGATTTCTCTAATGCTCCATTTGTGTATCTTCATCTTTGCTTTAATATTCTTGCTGATATTTTATTGATCATGAAAACAAACTTTTGATATTAAATTGTTTTAGATTTTGATTTTATAGATTGATCGGTATATTTTTTCACATTGAATGTTTATTTCATGTTTAATGAATCATGAACAAAAATATTAAAAGAAAATAAAAAAATACAAAGAATAAATAAAAGAGAAATTATATTTTTTAGTTGCAAATGAATCTTTTCATAAGCATTTAAAATTTTGTATGAGAAACTTTCTATAGAAAATTTCATATCCATATATAAAATATATTTAATATGCATAATATGCACATTTAACTATGATGTATTAATTTTTAAGTAATTAACGTGATATTTTGTCCTTAATAAATAATTTAATGAGAAAACGATTAATTCACTAATTCAGTCGACCATATCCAAATTCGATACACATTTTTTTTTTTAAAATATTAAATAGAAAAGAAACTTTACATACAATGTGTATTTTGCATTGAAACTTATTATCTTTTCTTTATCAAATCCCCACGTAAATATTATGACTTTTATTTATTTATATTAATACAATTTTTAAAAGGGGATTGCTACTACTATTTTCAGAGTATCGGAGATCTATGCGATTTCAACTGAAATAATCAAGTCCTGAATCACGTTTGCAATATTTTTTTTGTATATCAAATCCCACGTAAAAGTTGTGATTCTTTTTTCTTAGAAAAAAATCATAATAAAAGGAGATTATTGTAATTTAACTTTTTAATAAATAAAAAAATATTTTTTAGTTGTAACATAAACGTCAGATAGCAGAGCATACCCAAATTTAAATTTCAACTTTCAAAATTGTAAATGTGAAAGCTGAACACGTTTTCCGAATTCGTAAGCTACAAATTTGGGTAATATTTATAAAATTTAAACAAAATATGAGGTCCTGAATATGAAATAGTTCAAAAAAGGAAGGGCACAAACGTAAATTGACTTTGTATCTTCCCTCTATAAAATGCTTCAACTTGAAGAAGCGTGACCACATTAGCAGTTGAAATACAGCTAAGCTCTGCTTCGGTTTTTGTTCACATCGCAAGTAAAAAACATTTCATTAAACTTGGCGTCTTTGCTTGCTGTTCTCCTGAGGTTCCAAGCTTGTCTTCTTGAGAAATGGGTTTAGGAAGCGTTGGAACAACCTCGACCTTCATGTCCGATTTCCTCGACAAGTGCGGTGGATTCGCTGCTTTAGATGGCGGGTTTGCTACTGAGCTCGAACGACACGGCGCTGATCTGAACGACCCTCTTTGGAGCGCTAAATGCCTTCTCAGCTCGCCTCATCTTGTTAGAAGGGTACCGACGCCTTCTTCTCCCTCTTAAACACAAAATTACTAATCAATCTATTTTATTTCTTCTTTTGTTAATTTCCCTATATATTTTTATAATTTATATATATTGATCTCGTTCGTGATTTCTATGAGCATCCTATTAAGAAAATTTGCAAATATTTCGAAATAAGAGAATTAATTTTTTTTTTGGTAATAATCAGAGAACTAATTTCTTACTATTATTCTGAGTACGATGTAATATATAATGTATAAAATATTAAAGTTGTCACTTAGATTAGATTATCTTTGTATTATATCAGATAGCTTTGTAGTCTTATAAGTCATGTTATGGTCATTCCCCAAAAAAAAAAAAAAAGTAATGTTATGGTCCCATATTATGGCAGTGACGTGGCAAATTATTTCCATCCCAGATCATGGAAACTTGTTTATGAGTCCATGTGAATTTATGACACGTATATATCTTACATGCAACAGTAGAAGAAGTAAGGTATTCGACAATAAAACTATATAATAAATAAATAAATAACGGATGACATAAAAAGTAAATAAATTTGTTTTTTTTTTGTTAATAGAGATATTATAACTTTTTTGTCCTGACATCCAATTGGCAATGATTACTTTTATTGACCATGACCATTTGGTGTTAACATCCATTTGGATTTTTAGTTTTCTTTTTTATGAATAATTTGGATTTTTAGTTTGGTACTAAAATACCCTTTCAAATTTATAAAAAAAAAAAGTATAAAGTTTTCTTGGAAAACGCCAGATATTTGTAATTAACAATTATTATTTTTTTGGTAAATATTGTAATTAACAATTATGAAACAACAGTAGGCTTACCTTATTTATTATGCCTTCATAGGGAGAGATTTTAATCAACTCAAAAAACTTAGACTATTTACAAGGAATATTTGATCTTTTTCGTCAATCCTAAAACAAGATTTTTATTTTTTAGGACAAGCAATTTTATTTTTATTTTATTTACTGTTTTCATTTTTTTCTTTTTTATAATAGTTTGGTTTATTAATATTTGTAGGTTCACTTGGACTATCTTGATGCTGGTGCAAATATCATAATAACCGCATCTTATCAGGTAAATTCTTTTATCCACTTTCTTTAATATTGTTGGTACTTTATTATTCCTGATAATTGAAGATTCTGTATTATTTCCATATGATTTCAGGCCACAATTCAGGGTTTTGAGGCCAAAGGTTTATCTAGAGAAGAAGGTGAAGTGCTCCTCAGGAGAAGTGTAGAGATTGCATGCGAGGCAAGACAAATTTACTACGACAAATGCACCAAAGATTCTTGGGATTTTGTTGGAACTGGAAGGTTTTCAAGGCGTCCAGTTTTAATTGCAGCTTCTGTGGGCAGCTATGGAGCTTATTTAGCTGATGGTTCTGAATATAGGTTATTGAACTCTTTGTAATTCATGGATTTAATCTCATTTAATATAACCTCACATTAAATTCTTGGTTGCTCAGGATTGAAGTTATCTCTGAAACAAGTGAGGAACATAAAACAATATTGCTTGCCTTGTGTCGTTATGCATATTGACTAATCTGATTCTGTATTTTGTGACCCATTTCAGTGGGAAATATGGTGATGCAGTTGGTCTGGAAACGCTAAAGGATTTCCACAGAAGCAGGGTGCAGATCCTTGCTAGGTCTGGTGCAGATCTATTTGCATTTGAAACGATTCCTAACAAGCTAGAAGCACAGGTTTTTGCTATCCTTTTTTTCTATTTTTTATTTTTATTATTATTGGCTTCACTCTGATTATTACATACAGATAGTTCCAATTCTCTAATGTTATAGCCAAATCAATGAATGTTTTTAAAAGTGAATTTATTTCTTAGCAAGCATCATTTGTTTGTCTCGGATTTGCCATGTAAAATGTTGGAAGGAATTTAGTATAAGATTATACCTTGGTTCTGCACTGCTGACTTTGGCCATTTTGATAGTCTTTTCAGTCATGTCCTTGCTTAACCAGTACTGTATTTGGTGTTAATGTAATGCAGGCTTATGCAGAGCTTCTTGAGGAAGAAGGAATTGATATTCCAGCATGGTTTACTTTCACTTCAAAGGATGGAATTAATGCGGTGAGCGGCGATTCCATCTTGGATTGTGCCTCCATTGCTGATTCCTGCAAGCAAGTTGTTGCTGTTGGAATCAACTGCACTCCTCCAAGATATATCCACAGTCTAATTTCCCATATTCGAAAGGTATAACCTGTCATTTATAGGCAACAAAGTATGAATGAATCGCTTAGCCGCCGAGCCTTTTTTTTTTTCCTCTCTTTTTTGGGTGAAAATCTATGAAAACCTCATTTTGACCCTCTCAGTTCCACTTTCTCATTCTTGCTACTTCACATCCCTTCATGTGAAAATTTAACTAAAATCACTAAGCTGATCATAATTCTCTTAATGAGCAGGTATCCAGTAAACCGATAGTGATATATCCAAACAGCGGTGAGACTTATGATGCTGAGAACAAGAAATGGGTGGTAAGTTTCCTGCTAGACTATTCTTATTCTGCTTCCCACACAAAACTTGAAAACTCTGTGCCATTTGGTGCTTATTCCTAGTACAATACGATCATAACTTCAATGGAATTGATGGTTATTACATTTAGAATTGATTCCATTCTACTAAAACATGAAAAGGAAGAAGGATATATTCTTCATTACCTTCAATCTCGTATGATAGGCATGCCTTACAGTTACATGGATTATAAGCTTCTCAGATACATGTAAGAAAATTGTGAGCTGCATATGTTTTTTTTTCCTGTTTGCAGAGATCGAGCGGGGTGAATGACGAAGATTTCGTGTCGTATTTGGACAAGTGGAGAGAGGCTGGGGCTTCTCTATTTGGTGGATGCTGCAGGACAACACCAAATACCATAAGGGCCATATCCAAGGCTCTTTCTGAAAAATCCAACACTGATATGTAAATAACTTTGTAACCACATGCTGATAAATGGTTTTCTGAACCATTTTTTGTTTTCCCTAGTTTTTTATAACAGAGGATATAACAATAAACATGCTCTGGCCCAAGCCTTTTGACATGATAAGGTCAAATGTCATAATTTCAAGAAAATCATATTGCAAATTCACACAAATTAATAATTGGCCATATATTCTGTCCAAAAAACTATAAAACAAAAAGCAAAAAAAAAATTTACATTGAACAGCCTTTTATTCTCTTGCACAAGTCCGAGCTTTAATGTATGGGTTACAACTGCAAGAAGAAATTCTAGTATGGTCAAAACTTTGTTTATCAACATTTTGGATCGGTTGAGACCGATCCTTATAAAGCTCATTTTTACTAACAAGGGATTCAATATATTACAAAATGTATATTAAATTATTTATTGATTTTTAATCTCAATCGTTGATGTGATTTAAAAATTTATAATGAACTAACTGATGATAAACTAGCAAGCCTAGCATTATATATTTAAATTTGATTTCATACAAAATCTGTAATCTTTTGTGTTTAAGGTTAGTTTTGTACAGTTACAACAATAATGAAAATGATAGAGACCTGAATTTCAATTGCAAGAAGAAAAGTTTCTTTTTAATTACCTTAGCAAAATTATAGATTACCTTCTCTTCTAGAAAAATGATGAAAATTTTGAGAATTATATTAGAAAAATTCTTAGATTATGAATCTTCTGAATTTTAAAATAAAGTACATTTGATAGTTCATATTTAATAAAAAAAATGAGTATTTATTAATTTGGTAATACAAAAATGGATGATTAGAAAAGACAGAAAGCAAACAAAAATTATTTAATTAAAATGATGAAATCTAATAGTTCGAAGCCCTTAACAGATCATAGTCCATAAATAAGTTTTTTAATAATAATTTCACATAAAAATAAAATATTTTTTATTACTATAATTAGCGATTTAGAACAGATTTCATGGTAATATATTTGCAAAGATGATTATTTTCTACAGTAGTTTGGCAAAATTACAGTATTTTACAAAACAAAAAAATTAAAAAAAGAACAAAAGGGTGTTAGTGTTTGCCTTTTGGGAGCAACTGTAGTATTTCAGTTGGAAGTTAACTGGGTTTGGTGCTCCGAGTTGAATTTCTACTTTTTTACAAAAATTTAAACTGATATATCTGTTTGGCGTTTATATGGATATTCGGTCTAGTTTTTATTTTTTTATTTTTTTTTAAATTACTTTTAAATGTGATAGAGTTATTATTTTTAAGTTATTTTTAAATTTAAACTGAAGTGGACATATTTTATATTTTATACTTATTCCTCCGAGCAAGAGCTGAAGAGCACACAGCAATGGCTGCTACCCTGCTTTTTGGTCCTCTGGTCTCGGCCACCCCAAATTCCACATCTCCAGCTCTCCAAACCGAAACCAAGACCGTCGCCACGGATTCTTCTCCAATTGGGTTACTCGAAAAATGCAAGACCATGGACGAACTCAAGCAATTACACTGTAACATCACAAAGAAAGGTCTCAATCACAGACTTTCTGCTGTAACCAAGCTTATTGCTAACTGTTCGGGAATAGGTTCTGTCGAAAGCTTGGGTTACGCGAGAAAGGCTTTCGAGCTTTTTAAGGAAGACGAAGAAAACAGTGGCACCTTGTTTATGTACAATTCTCTGATTAGGGGTTACTCTGCTGCTGGACTTGGCGATGAGGCTGTTTTGCTTTATGTTGAGATGGTGGTGAACGGAATTCTGCCCGATAAGTACACGTTTCCGTTTGTGCTAAGCGGGTGTGTGAAGGTTGAGGCATTTCGGGAGGGGGTTCAGCTCCATGGGGCCGTTGTGAAGATGGGTTTGGAGGGAGATGTGTTTATTGGGAATTCCTTGATACATTACTATGCTGAATCTGGGGATTTGGATAAAGGGAGAAAGGTGTTTGATGGAATGCTTGAGAGGAATGTGGTGTCCTGGACTAGTTTGATTTGTGGGTATGCTAGAAGGGAGTTACCGAAGGAAGCTATTTCCTTGTTTTTTGAGATGGTGGCATCGGGGATTAGGCCGAACTCGGTCACAATGGTGTGTGTGATTGGTGCTTGTGCAAAGTTGAAGGATCTTGAATTGGGTGAGAGGATATGCAACTATATTGGTGATTCGGGAGTGAAGCTTAATGCTCTAATGGTGAATGCTCTGGTTGATATGTACATGAAATGTGGAGCAACTGAGGCTGCAAAGCGGCTTTTTGAAGAGTGTGTGGATAAAAATTTGGTTCTTTACAATACAATTTTGTCAAACTATGTGCGTCAGGGTCTGGCTGGAGAAGCCCTTGCAATTTTGTATGGAATGCTGCGACAGGGTCCAAAACCTGACAGGGTTACACTGTTGTCTGCAATCTCAGCATGTTCGCAGCTGGGTGATATTCTCTCTGGGAAGTGTTGCCACAGTTATGCTTTGAGGAATGGACTGGAGGGTTGGGATAGTATTTGTAATGCCACGATTGACATGTATATGAAGTCTGGCAAACCAGAGACAGCCTGCAAATTTTTTGATCATATGCCAAACAAAACAGTAGTGTCATGGAACTCGTTGATTGCGGGTTTTATCAGAACTGGTAATCTGGAGTCAGCTTGGAGAATTTTCAATGAAATGCCAGAGAACGATCTTGTCTCGTGGAACACCATGATTGGTTCTCTTGTACAAGAGAGTATGTTTGAGGAAGCAATTGAACTCTTTCGAGTGATGCACAATGAGGGAATAAAAGCTGATAGGGTGACCATGGTAGGGGTAGCATCTGCTTGTGGGTATCTAGGAGCTCTTGATCTCGCTAAATGGATCCATACTTACATTGAAAAACACAAAATAGACTGTGATATTCGGCTAGGGACGGCATTAGTTGACATGTTTGCTAGGTGTGGTGATCAGCAAAGTGCAATGCGAGTCTTCAATAACATGTCAAAAAGGGATGTTTCTGCTTGGACTTCAGCCATTGGAGCAATGGCAATGGAGGGAAATGGGAAACGGGCTATTGAACTCTTTGAAGAGATGCTTAGGCAAGGGGTGAAACCAGATGAAGTGGTCTTTGTGGTACTATTGACTGCATGCAGTCATGGAGGATCTGTTGAACAAGGACAGAATCTATTCAGCTCAATGGAGAAAGTCCATGGAATCTCCCCTCAAATTGTCCATTATGGATGCATGGTTGATCTCCTTGGCCGAGCTGGGCTGTTGAGAGAAGCAAGTGATTTGATAAAGAGCATGCCAATGGCGCCCAATGATGTAATTTGGGGGTCTCTCTTGGCTGCTTGTCGAACCCACCAAAATGTCGAAATGGCAGCCTATGCAGCTGAAAGGATAAATGAATTGACTTCTGAGAGAACTGGCATTCATGTTCTTCTGTCAAACGTATATGCCTTGGCAGGGAAATGGAATGATGCAGCGAAAGTGAGGTTGTCTTTGAAGGAGAAAGGGATCCGCAAGGTTCCGGGATCAAGCTCAATAGAGATTGATGGAATGGTTCATGAGTTTACCTCCTGTGATGACAGACACCCTAAAAGTAGTCACATTGAAGTCATGCTACAAGAGATAAACACTAGACTCAGAGATGCCGGCCATGTTCCTGATTTAGCAAATGTTCTGCTTGATGTTGATGAGCAGGAGAAAGAGTACTTGCTCAGCAGACACAGTGAGAAACTGGCAATATCTTTTGGGCTTATCGGCACAGCTCATGGATTTCCAATACGTGTTGTTAAGAATCTTCGAATGTGCTCTGATTGTCACTCATTTGCTAAGTTAGTTTCAAAAATATATGACCGGAAAATTGTTGTTCGAGATAACAATAGGTTCCACTTTTTTCAACAAGGTTTATGCTCTTGCAGTGATTACTGGTAATAGAGTTCTTTTAAGAAGAAACAGAAATTCATTTGTCATGCTAACTCCCCCACTGTTAATTTCCTGGAAAAGAACTGTGATTTTTAAAGCCGGTTATCTATAGTACTTCAGCACTATTTCTTTCTCCAACACCGAGAATAAAGAAAGTGGATAATGGCCTTGTGCAAAGAAAGAAAACCATTTTCAATACAAATTCTAGTGATCACTTCCCTCTATTCGTTTTTCTGTTCCAGTCATTTTCCAATTCGATATCTATTTATTATATTTCGTTTTCTACTTCCACTGAGAAATAAAAATGCAATAATTCTGGTCTTATATTCATTGGAATGTTAGATCAATAATCCATGATTACATGTTACGAACCTTTTAAGCTTAGGAGGGAAAAAGAAGAAACAAACATAATACAATTTTACAAATCTGTTGAGTTTAAGGGGTAAAAAGAAGAAACAAACGAATGAACATTTTATGAACCCCAAAAAGGACAGGAAAACTAAAAAGCATAATGCATTTTATTACAGCTGGGGAAAAATGGAATCAACAAATGCATGGTGCATTGGATCCAAAAGCCAGAGCTTAGCTATATGATAATGCGATGAAGTGCAGCGGTGGACTTCTTCGATGAGCCAGACAGTGGCTTCGGCTTTACAAGGATGAATAATGGTATCCAAGGGCCTGTGTTCATCCTCACTGTTGAGTCTCAACTGATCCCACTGTTTTAGGAGAACATTGGTTAGGTAATGCAGAGGTTGACCATATAAATGCTTGATGGATTTGCCTAAACCCATCCATGTGGAAAATGGAATGATAGAGCCACGAAGAGTTGGGATTGGAATCCGCTTCATGTATTCCTGATACATCTCTGCCCTTCTGATTAATGAACCTACAGTAAAGTAAGTTGATGAATGATAATAAGATTATAAAAAGTGAAAATGCTCATTCCTTTGCAAGAAGAAGGCAAGCGGAAATGATGGATGAAGATATATGTTGTTAGATACTTTCTCCATTACATAGCTACTAAAGAATTACAGAATATGAGTTGCATCAATGTCCTCACCAAAAAATTAAGATCTTCATAGATATTTACAAGTGCCATGGATACCAAATATAGAGAAATTGAAATGCAGAGTCAAAGTCCTTTGTTTCAACTGGTGAGAGGTGTTCATCACAATTTACCATGAGAAAATCTAGACATGTTTTCTTATTAATGGAATTAACAGAAAGATATTCACCAGATGCAGTAAAACAAGATCCCAAATCCCAACAACCAAATACCTTCAGATGTTCTTCCAATGGCGGGATGATCAGTCATCATATCATCGGTTGACTGCTTCAAACCACACCCATTATTGATTTCCACCTCTTTGTCTAAGGAAGAAGATTCATCTGAATCTGATGATATCACATCAACCTCCTCATTCCATGGGACTGTCCTCTTCATGGTGTATATTGATAGTAGATCTGGTAACTGGTGAGAATTATGTTAGTAGCTATTTGACACACAGAAAGAAACGAAAAATTAGCAAGGATCAAAGGCTGCTTTAAATGCTTTTAGTAGAGTAAATTAACAATAGGAAGCAAACCGATGAAACCAATACCAGTTTTTAGTGGTATTATATGCTTCCAGTTGCTGTTTTTGTAGTTAACCTTTAAACAAAACATAAATAATCACCAACCGCTATTCGACTCCAAACCATGGTCCAGGAACACATGCAAATATTTCACACTTCATGCTTGCAAATTCAAATATTCTTTTTATCATTTTTATCTCAAGTGCGCCTAACAAGGAATATGAATCACAAACAGAAGGGCATGAATCAAACTGAATTAACATGGATCTTTAAAGTGCTCAATAAATGGAATCTTGTTTTGCTCTCACCGTACAAAGCAAGGGTTTCCTTCAAACTAATTTTAGCGGACAAAAAGGTATTCTCAATCATATAAATGTTACCCCCACTTCCCATGTCAGATAGAAAAACCAAATGGAACCCATTTGCCCTCCCAGTTTGCATGATAATCTAATCATTCCAATATACACAAAGCACACACATTTCCTAAAACTAGCTTATATTCTTCGCTCTAATGCCTCCAATTTCTCCAAATGGCAAAAAGCTCTCTCCCACCCCCACGGTAATAGTTTTCTCTTATTGGGTCTTCCCCAAATGCTTCAACAGAAAGAAATCAAAGTAATAATGAGAACAATAAATTGAATAAAAGAACAAACAAAAAAAGGCCCAATAATTTTTTAAACTAAGATTGACTCAATTATCAGAGTAGCAAAGTGAGTGCGAGCGGTAGAAAATAAAAGGGACAGAGAGGGGCTTACCTTCAAACAATAAAATAGATTGTAAGTCTCGCTAATGGTTTTTCTTTCGCCAAATTTTGTTTATCAGAGTTTAATTACCGAATAGAGAGAAGAGGAGAAGAGAACTCAGAATCGGTGCAGATGATATTTCTGTGCACTGTAGAACAGACTGTACAGTACACACTTCGATTGAATTTGATTGGAACCTCATATTGGGCCTTGACCAACAAAGCCCAATTGGGTCGAGCCCAAACCCAAACAATCCATTCAGATTCAGTTGGATAATCCCCGGGTTCCTCCATTGAATTTGAACCCCGTGCTTTCCAAAAATTTCACAGCAATTTTTGATTTTTGTATCAACAAAATTATACAATTCTTTGGCTCCTCCAAAATGCTCTCAAAATTGCATGCTCAAAGGCTGTTTTCCCTTCCAATAGCCAATAACCTTGCGCTTCATTACTTGCTATTCAAACCCCTTTGCACCGCTACTGAGTCGACCCAACTCGCCGAGTCGCCCAATCTTCCGCCTTTAAGTAAATTATTCAAGACCAAAGGAAGAAAACTCCCTGCAACTGAAGATTCGGACGATGATTTCGTTATCCCTTCTCTTGCCAACTGGGTCGAGACCCGGAAGCTCGACGACGACCAAGGCGAAGACGTTAAGCGATATGTCAGCGAGTCCACAGACTTGGAGTTGGACGAGATCAGTAAGATTCTACAGAAGAGACACCCATCGCCGGAAAATGTAGTTCAAGCTTTAAAAGGATTCCCATTTAATGTATCGGACAGTATGGTTGAACGGCTTTTGAAGAGATATAACAACGATTGGGTCACGGCTTTCGGTGTTTTCGAGTGGGCAAAAGTACAAACAGATTATAAGCATTCTCCGCAGTTTTATAACTCCATGGTTGAAATCTTAGGCAAGGCCAAGAAGTTTCAGCTGATGTGGGAATTGGTAGAGGAAATGGACCATCTCGGAGGGTATATTTCGTTGCTTACAATGACCAAGGTCATCAGGAGGCTCGCAAGAGCTGGAATGTACAAGGAAGCGATAGCGGCATTTCAAGGAATTGAGAAATATGGCATAAACAAGGACGTTACGGCATTGAACATTCTTGTGGAGGCGTTGGTGAAGGAGAAGAGCGTAGAAAATGCCCATGAAGTTGTTTCAGAGATTCAAAAGTCGATTCCTTTAAACGCATATACTTATAATATTCTCGTCTATGGATGGTGCAAAGCCAGGAAGCTAGACAATGCCAAGAAGACGATCGAGGAAATGGAGAGAAATGGGTTTTGTCCCGACGTTGTTCCCTATACTTGTTTGATCAAATCGTATTGTGGGGACAAGGATTTTCGCAAAGTTGATGAAATTCTTAATGAAATGCAAGAAAAGGGTTACAAACCGAATATAATAACTTATACAGTAATAATGCATGCTTTAGGGAAGGCAAAGCAGATTAATGAGGCTCTGGAGGTTTACGAGAAGATGAGAAAGGATGGTTGTGTCCCAGATGCTCCGTTCTATAGCTCTTTGATTTACACTCTGAGTACTGCAGGAAGGTTAAAGGATGCACGCGATGTGTTCGATGATATGTCAAATCAAGGGGTTACTAGGGACTTGTTGACTTATAACACCATGATTTCTTGCCTTTGTGGGCATTCTCAGGAAGAAGCTGCTTTGAAGTTGCTTAAGCAAATGGGAGAGGATTCTTGCAAGCCGGACCTCAAGACTTATGCTCCATTGTTGAAGATGTGTTGCAGAAAGAAGAGGATGAAGGTGCTTAGCTTTTTGTTAAACCACATGTTGAAGAACGATGTGAGTATTGAAGTTGGAACCTATTCACTTTTAGTACATGAGCTTTGGAAGAATGGCAAAGTTGAAGAAGCTTGTTCTTTCTTTGAGGAAATGGTGTCCAAGGGATTTGTTCCCAAGGACAGTACATTTAAGATTTTGAAGGAGGGACTTGAGGCAAAGAGTATGGTGGAGGCAAGGATAAAAATTGAGGAGCTGATGTTGCAGGCAAACAACAAATAATAATGCTGGGTAGATCTTACGAACTATAGGATTTTCAACATGGGCAGTTGACGGGGTTTTTTAATAAGCTACAAATGCATTTCCTATATTATAGATCAGTTTACCTTCAGAGTGGAAAATGGAAATTTATGTTTTTAGGTTGGTTTTGACTCAACTATGGAAAGCTTATGGTCTAAGTTAGCGCATTTTTCTCTATTGGAAAACTTTGCTTTGAACTTTGAAAGTTGAAACCACGACTAGGGATAACGAATGAAATGTGAACAACCAGTTATCAGAGATTTTTAGAAGAATATAATCGTCTAACGTCAACATGAACATACCCTTAAAAGTGTTGGAGCAGACTCTTAATGCAACAACTAGCAAATAGCAATGTATGTAAAAAAAATATTCAAGGACCAATTCGTATTTTTTTTTAATATTTTATTTCTGATTATTATACAATCTTATTGTGGAAACCAGCACTGGAAAATATAACAATTTCTCAGTATTTCAGTATTTCTTACCCATTATACACAGAATAAGAATTGTATGCAAATGGTCATATGACATGTAGGAAAACAAATTGATTATGTTCAAAACTGAGAGAGAACAAATTATTCCATTTCTTGAGCTTGTATACCGATGACTTCTATAGCAATGTACAATGCTTAGCATCATTGTTGAAAATATAATCATTGAAATGTATAGATTAGGATCCATGAAATAGCATCACTTACCACAAGAACATCAAACTTGCGTCAATCGTTGAACATTATATACTCGATTGAATCAAATCTTACATTGTACCCAAAAAAGAAAAAAAGAAAAAGAAAAAAGAATCAAATCTTACATTGGGCCTTCACCAACAAAACCCAAGTAAGTTTAGCCCGAACCCAAATCATCAAGTTGGATAACCCATCTTCCCCGGGTTCCCCCATTGAACCCATTTGAGTGAGAGCCATGAATGTGATACTAAAACTCTTCTTGATTCTTCCAAAATGCTTTCAAAATTGCATGCTGAGAGGCTGTTTTCCATTCCAAAATCCAACAACTTTGTGCTTCATTACTTGCTGTTCAACCCTGTATGCACTACGATTGAGACGACCCAACTGCCCGAGCCCAAGCTTCCGCCTTTGAGTCAATTATTCAGGACCAAGAAAAAAGCCCCTGCAACTGAAGATTCAAACGATAATTTCGTTATTACTTCTCTTGCCCTGAAGCTCGATGATGACGGCGAAGGTGTTGAACTATTTCTCAGTGAGACCACAGGCTCGGACTCGGACTTGGACGAGATCAGTAAGATTCTAAACAATAGGTACCCATCGCCGGAAAATGTAGCTCAAGCTCTAAATGAGTGCTCTTTGGATATATCAAATGGTATGATTGAACGGCTTTTGAAGAGATATAACAACGACTGGGTTTCGGCGTTCGGCGTTTTCACCTGGGCAAAAGCGCAAACAGGTTATAACCCTACTCAGGACTTGTATAACTCGATGGTTGACATCTTGGGCAAGGCTAAGTTGTTTCAGCTAATGTGGAATTTGTTAGAGGAAATGGACGACTTGGGAGGGTCTATTTCGTTGGCCACAATGACCATAGTCATCAGAAAGCTGGCAAAAGCTGGAATGTACAAGGAGGCTGTAGATGCATTTCAAGGAATTGAGAAATATGGCGTAAGCAAGGACGTTAAGGCACTGAACATTCTGGTGGAGGCGTTGGTGGACAAGAGCGGTGTCGAAATTGCCCTTGAAGTTGTTTCAGAGATTCAAAAGTCAATTCCTTTGAACGTTTATTCTTTTAATATTCTAATCCATGGGTGGTGCCGAGCCAATAAGCTAGACAATGCCAGGAAGACGATGGAGGAGATGGAGAGAAAAGGGTTTCGTCCCAACGTTGTTTCTTATACTTGTTTGATCAGATCGTATTGTAGGTTCAAGGATTTTCGTAAAGTTGATGAAATTCTTGATGAAATGCAAGAGAAGGGTTTCGAACCTGATGTAGTAACGTATACAGTGATAATGCATGCTTTAGGGAAGGCAAAGCAGATTAATGAAGCTCTGGAGGTTTATGAGAAGATGAAAAGCAATGGTTGTGTCCCAGATTCTTCGTTCTATGGCTTTTTGATTTCCATTCTGAGTAGAGCAGGGAGGTTAAAGTATGCACGAGATGTGTTCGAGGATATGTCAAATCAAGGGGTTACAAGGGACTTGTTCACTTATAACACCATGATTTTTTGGCTTTGTGGACATTCTCACGAAGAAGCTGCTTTGAAGTTGCTTAAGCAAATGGGAGAGGATTCCTGCAAGCCGAGCCTCGAGACTTATGCTCCATTGTTGAAGATTTGTTGCAGAAAGAAGAGGATGAAGATGCTTAGC
This sequence comes from Ochetophila trinervis, assembly GCA_003254975.1. Classification (NCBI taxonomy): domain Eukaryota; kingdom Viridiplantae; phylum Streptophyta; class Magnoliopsida; order Rosales; family Rhamnaceae; genus Ochetophila; species Ochetophila trinervis. The sequence continues at coordinate 103,220 of QANX01005747.1, forward strand.
TTTTTGTTAAACCACATGTTGAAGAATGATGTGAGTCTTGAAGTTGGAATATTTTCACTTCTAGTAAATGAGCTTTGTAAGAGTGGAAAAGTTGAAGAAGCTTGTTCCTTCTTTGAGGAAATGGTGGCCAAGGGATTTGTTCCCGACTCCAATACATCTAAGATACTGAAGAAGGGGCTTAAAGCAAAGAATATGGTGGAGGCAAGGGGAAAGATTGAGGAGTTGATGTTGCAGGCAAAAGAACACATGAGAACGTTGTGAATATCTTAAGAAATATAGGATTTTCAACATGGGCAAAGTGCAGGTTTTTTTTTTTTTTGTTTATTTATTTATTTTATTATTAGAAGCTCCATATGCATTTCCAATATTGTAGATCATTTTCCTTCAGAAAATGATTTAACAACCAGCCAGAGATTTTTTACAAGAATATTATCGTCTACATCAAACATGAAAATCCCCTCATAGTGATGGAGCAGACTTTTTAAGCAGCAAATAGAAATGGATGGAAAAAAATTATGAAGGCATTAGAAAGGTACCTGGTCTATAGCAGAGATGTTTAATAGGATAAAATCATGTTGCTGGAAACCAGTAGTGGAAAATTTATCAATGAACGAAATGTGAACAATCAGCCAGAGATTGTCAGAGGAATAAGTGTCTATATCATCAGGGAAAATCCATCCAGTTTCTTGCTGCACAATTTTTACTTATTTATTTATTTTATTTATTTATTTTTAAGCAGCCAGCAAGCATTAAACGGTTAATAAAACAAATTTTCTTAGAGTTTTACAGTTTTAGCTATACATGAAGTATTTGTTTTATCCATATTATTTCAGATTATCATACTCTAGTCTAGACTCTAGAGCTCGCTGTTCTGTTTGGGAAACCAGTAACCAGAACGCTCAATGGTTACTTTGAATTTCTCAGTCATTCTACACACAAGATAATAAATATTTGTAGATGGAGATATTAGGTGTAGGAACGCAAACACTAGTGCATGAGTGAGGGAGAGAGACACCACGATCTACTTGATTATGTTCATCAGAGCTCAAAGTATTCCATTTTTTTTACTCTTCAGCTTGTATACAATTGAATGTGGTAGCAATTGTACAATGATTTACATGGTACAAAGGTTGATTGTTCAGATTAAACCATCTTACTTGAAAAAAGAAAAAAGAAAAAAAAGAAGTAAACAATAATAAAACACTTGATGATCAAGATCAAGAGGAAAGCAGGCAAGGAATAAACATGTCAATGAAACATGAACATCTTTCACAAATATTGTCTCGTATTTTGGGATAATAGGGATCTTGAACCAGATTGCAACCTTAACTTGTTGGGTCTTGGACTCTGCCAACCTAATCTTTCCAGGAACTCCTCAATCAGCCTGCAAATTATATAGAACAGAATGCATAGGACATCATGCTCAACAGAAATTAACAACATTTCGATGTTGGAAGTAAACTCACAAGCTGCAGATTGCCTTCTGTGAAGAAGCTAGCTGGCGGTCTGGGAAAGAATCCTCCAATCGGAAGCTCAACCAAACATAGAGATCCAAGACCTTAAGTTTTGGAACAAAGAAAGAGAAAATTTTATCAGAAACTCGCTTTCCAGAATACTTTAAAATGAACTGGGAAGACATATTTTCTTTACAGAATCATTTCAGATAAATTTGAATCTGTACGCCCTAATACTTGGGTGCACATTAGTTACTGTACAGGTTGATGGGTTGTCCTTTGTGCTCATCTGAATATCGTTTTCAGAGTCAAAAAGGTATAAAATACAGATTTACCTTGTGAATGGATTCAAGCTCCTTGAGTGCAGCTGGTGATTTTGGCACCTTAAGTGTCCCTGGTGTAAATATTTCTCGCAGCCGAACAATGCCCTTTCTTGCATAGTTCTCAGCAAACTAATCATGAAATAATTTTTCCATTAATTTCCAAATCTAAAATAAATATTGGTAAAGAGAACTACAAACTGATCTTACCTGTGTAAGACCTTGAGATGAAATCTCATCATTCATGTCAACAGGGCTGCACAACACATAAAACAAACCTGAAATGGTTAAAACTATAAAAAAAAAATCTAATTTGCATAGTCAGCTCAATTTTTCTGTCTCAAGACAATACAGAAACCAATTCATTACATTACAAAAAGTAGAGGATCAAACTGTAGTTGAAGTTTATGGTTACCTGATACAAAAAAGGTACTTGTCATGCAGCCCAAGAGGCAACTCATCGAGAACAGCAGCAACTTTCTAATCAAGATGAAAGAAGCAAAAATATAAACAAAGCAAAAATAATTGGTTCTCAGAACAAACAAATAAGTTAATTTTACACGATTTTCCTGATTGAGAAAATGGGAGCTTGGAAAAAGAACGTACCATCATTTCTTCACAATTAGCAATAAAATAATTTGCAGATAATTTGGCATTTTCTACAAAATGCTCCTGCCAGGGGAAAAAAATGAATAGCTATATAATAGAACCACATGTTTGTTATACTATTAAAAGTCAAATCAGTTTAAGACCTAAAGAACATAGAAACAATCAAATGATAACATACCAGTATCTTATAGATGCCACTTTGTGGGTGTAATCGTGAATACATAAACATGAGGTCAAAGGTAGGAAATAATCCAGCACTCTGTATTGCAAGAGTCGCAATGATTCAGAAACAAGAAACACATGGATAGATACATTATTACACCCCAAAATTTGGAAGTTTGCATTGTAAAACTCAAATGCATTCTCTGCCAAAACGCCATTTAAACCTAGCATATTCACCTCTAAAGTGGGAGATGGGCAATTCAGTGATGAATGAAGCAAGGGTAGATCCTCTGCATCCATACAAGTTACTTCACCAACAGGGAACTTTGATCCATACCTGCCAGCTCGCCCTATGAGCAAAAGCAATATGTCATGTCAATCATTTAAATTGGTTAAGACAAACCCATTAGATAGCATTGTAGTAATGGCGAAGAAAACTTCTAGAAAAAAGAAAAAGAAAAACATGTTTACATAAGCACGATTGATAGCTTAAGGATTTTATGTCAGAGAATAAGTTCTAGCACAACGCTTGCATCTCACGAATAACCTTGCTTTGCTTTTAATAGATAACCACTCAATGAAAAATTACAAACGCCACTACATGAAATTAGGTACCTGCAATTTGCTTGACCTCTGGTATACTGAGCTCCCGCTTCTCAGTACCATCAAATTTTGTCATTGTTGAAAATATAATCCTTGAAATGTTCAGATTAAGACCCATGCCAATGGCATCGCTAGCCACAAGAACATCAAACTCGCTGCTTGCATCATTGAACATTGTTGCCTGCAGTCCTAAAATACATATTAATTCAGCCAATCCTTCAGCTACTCATAAAGGATTGAACTTATAGAACAAACAACCAACAAAAATCATACAACACAAAAAGCTAAAACTGCAAAAGGCTGCATATTATTTTTTTAACGCTCGAAACATCTGTAAGGACAAACTAAGCATATGAGTTCAGAAAACTCATTTGTAAATAAAGCATATTCACAGCGAGGAAATAAAAAGATTACAAGTGTAGAAAGGACCTAATACCTGTCTTGTCCGAGTCTCTGGTGGTAGTGAACCATAAACTATGGAACAAAGATGTTTACCCCCGTTTTCGATGTCTCTCTAGCAACGTAGGAACAGATACAGATCCAATAAGACAAATCAATCCATTACAAGATCCAAAACAATAGTGCAAAAGAAACACAGGGCATATATAAAATCATGAAAGAAAAATAATAATTTGTAAGACATCATAAGCACCAAAAGTTATTCACCAAGCAGTAGAATTTTAAAAGTCCCAATTGATCAAGGACAAAATTCAGGCAAACTTATTAAGTGATCAGACGTTCTCATTCATCAAGCAAGATAAATCATATTGCATACTATGTCATTCTTCACATAATTATTCTACCTTGCTGGTTAACCTAGTTATATGGGAAGTAAGACCATACAAGTACTAGTACAATTTGCCAAATTTCTATAACATGGTCAGAGTTTAAACAGATAACCTTGCCCTCACTATACTAACATCTTAAAAGAGAGAGAGAGATGAAGCAGAAGAATAAAAAAGAGCAAATTAAGGTTCGAAAAGAATAATGGGAAGACAAAGAATGAAACCATGCCGTGTTAGATTTAGAATATAACAAAAACTAAAGAAAAAAAATAAAAAAATAAAAGCAATTACCAACCTTTAGTCTGTATATTTCACGACGTGAAAAGGTTACAATGCAATCGCCCGTTCTAATATTTTTAAATGGACCAAGAGGAACCTTCAGCGGAACCAGAGGTAAAAGTCTCTCATAGCACTGAACCTAAAAACATAGAAGAAGACAAGAAAGGTTATGAGAGAGAGGTGATTCCTACAACATAGTAAGACCCAACAGAATTAGTGTGTCAACAATGGCCTTACATTGAAAGGGTCACCTTCAGTAAATATTTTATAAGAACTAATGACATAAGTAGATGAGAATATAAGATTACGGTTCAATAAAAACTGATGGGCATGCAACATATCTCCTAATTCTTTTTATTACCTCAACATGATCACCAGTCACTTTCAATATTTCCTGAATCAGAGGAACAGCAGCTGCATCTCCACAAAGATGAAGCTCATCAGCAGCTATTCCCAATAGAGCACGTGTAAAAGAAAAACCCCTTGTCTTACATCCCAACATCTGGAACAGAGTAAAGAAGCAAAACACAATCAAAACCAAAACTTCTTTGTGTACATATAATTGTGAGTGTAAGAATAGCATAATGAGTTAATGCCTACAAAGAGGTGCCTTACAAGACTCAGACCATTTGCTTGGAACATGAACCAGTACATATACTTTCACAATTACATATTTCTACCCAAAAGATTTCAATTTGAATGAAAGAAAACATTTATTAGAAGTTTGAGAAATGCAAAGTAAAGCTCTCACAGACTACCAATATACCTGAATTTCATCAATAACAGCGCAGCCATAATCAGAGGTTACATCAGCCATCTCAACTGTCGCAGCCTTGTGTTTAGCACCATCAACCTCCTCTCTCTCCTGTCCTGTGATCAGATCACAGGGAACGTTTACTTTGTTTAATCGTTTTGACACCTCCCAAGCCAACAATCTCAAAGGACCACAATATATCCCTGCATTAAAGTAAATAGATTAAAATAATTAATATACAATTGCACCATTGCCTACACTATTATGAACAGTAACTTTATAAGTAACATGCAAAACATACCAGAAGGACTTGACTCAAGACGTTTCAAAGCATTGTAAGTTTTGCCACTGTTTGTGGGACCCATGTGCAGGATAACCTTGCGCCGCTTCCTCCGAGCTTTTGGATACCAAGTATGAGGAGAACTGAGATTAACAAACCTCCAATATAAGGAAAAATAACAAGAAGGGAATAGCCACTTTGTAAAGCAAATATGATTGTGAGAACTACAACAAGCAAAACAAAGAACAAATGGCACCTTGTCAGAAAGACCTGGTTGCAGGGAAAAGGGTACAATTTTCAAACTATAAGATAATACTTTTCAAACATCCAAATAAAGGAAATAGCTCTAATAGTTGCATATAAAAAACGTAGAAACAACTCTGTAACTTAAAAACCTAAAAAATGATCCCATACAAGAAACGGACTAAAAACTATCTAAGAAATGTCCAGGAATGAAAACAAAACCAAATAAACTCATATAGAAAAATTATAAATTGATAGAGATTTTTCTGAATTCTTGATATGTCTTGCAAAGTCTATCATTGCAAATCCAGGAAGAACTACTTTAAATTGAAGTGAGCAGCATTTTTTCTTACGTCAGGTCCGTAAAATCAAACTTTGTGGTACCACCAGGGCTGCTGTACTGCCTTGTTTTATTAGAAACACCAACTAAAGCTCCAAGGTTCATTTCACAACGTAGCATATTAAAGGGCTTCAAATTTCCTTCTAAACCTGAAATAAAGAGTTACCAAGTTATAGCCTTATAGGTAATCAAACAAACGAGGTATAGAAGAATTCATTTTTATCGTACATTCCCACATTATCTTAACCACCAACTACTTCTCAGTTTCAAATTTGAAGAAAAATGCTGTAACGAAAGACTCCAAACTTTCCTTGTTGCAATCACAGAAAAGCAAACAAATTATGCTACACAAAGCCCATTATTAGCAAATGCCTAAACTTTTTATTTTTCGTTTTTAATAATAAAGCTTAATTCTAAACTAAGGTTAACAAAAAAAATGTTTTCTTCTTATCCACCGTCTCCTCAACAATAAAACAAACATCTTCCAGGCTTCCACTAAAAAGACAACCCAAAATACAAATAAAATAAATAAATAAAAGAAAGATGAAAAGAGATAAACGCTGAACCATTGAGAGTGTGAAAGACGCCCCAAGATGAAACCTTTCGGCGTATTAGCAACGATGCCATTGTTTTCTTCTTCTAAGCGTTGCAGTCTCAGAGAAAACAAGAATAACTCTCAGGAGAAATTAGCATCAATGGCAAACACCCCATTGAAAAGAAAGCAAAAGGCGGTGGATCAAAATATTCCAATGCTTGGCTTTCCACCTCAATAGCGTAGAAAAATAATTACTTGGCTATTATTTTCTTAATTTAATATCTACGAAATTCGATCTCAAGCTACCACCACTTCACCCTTCTGTTTTTTGTGTTTTTCTCTTCCTCTTCATAAATTAAAGTCACTTTATTTTTCGCTAAAAAAGGAAGCTTTTTAATATATAAAATATTTTTATTTTTATTTTTTTGAAAAAAAGGATGCCCTTTCGGACTTCTTTTCTCGTAGACGAATATTTAGCTTAGAACTGGTATATCCAACATAAAATTTAATAGATTTAAATAGAATTATAAATTTTAAAAAATTTATATATTGGTACGGAATTCCAGCAACTTTTTTAAAATTTTAGCTTAGTTCGGACTCTAAACCAACAACGATGACCAAAAGCACATGCTTAAACTATAATCCAATAACATGTACACTAGCCAGATGGGCCTCAGCTTGGCCCAATAATTTCGGGCCAATAAGCAAAATGTCAATTCTGGGCCCAACATCATCAATGGGCTACAATAGCCCATGGTTTAGCTCATTGGTTGTTGGGTTTTAGAGTAGTAGCCAACTTGGAAAACAACCAATGAACTTTAGAGGCTTGCTTGTTTGGGCTTAATTCTCAATCCCACAAAAACCCAATAGTTGATTGCTTTTGCTTCGCTGTTTCTGTATCCCTACACCCAAACAAATGCAAAAATGAAAACAAACAGAAACATGCACTTGGAATTGTCTTAAAATTATGTTTATAGCATGTGTTTGTTATTATTACCGTGCAAGAATTGCAGTTCGATTATCAAATCCAAAAAAAAAGCTGAGAACTTTTTAAACATAATAAGGCTTAACATTGGGTTAGTGTTGAGAATTATTCAATATAACAATAATGATTTTTATTTTGGTAATCACAATATAACAAAAATGATTAAGCATTGTAAAGTAAACAATATGTATGTTGTGAGATTCAGATAAGAAAGAGACAATTATTCTTCCCTAGCTATCATTCATGACCTAAAGAAAAACATAATAAATGAAATCCCTCAGCATCTATTAGCATGGCAAGGGTGAGTTTGAATGCCAAAGCAATCTTAAGAGTCATGGAGGAAAATTGGAAAAGGACATTGAAATGGAAAGAAAACCCATCCCGATTTGATGGGCAATTTGGAAGGTGAAGTTTATGATAGAATGTCAGTAGGAAGAGAAAATGGATGCCTTGCTAGTTCCTAGTTTCTACTTGCTACCCTCAAAAGTCAATGCAATGAATGGTGGTGATCAGTGGGTCTTAATCATGGCTTTTATTTACTGAGATTGTGAACTAATTATCTCATCACATCCATGTCCAAATTTATTCATATGATTTTGATTGGTAGTCATTATCATAGGTTTTTATTTTCCTTTGGGTCTACAGATCAAATATGCCAACAGCCTTATATATAAACCAGTCCACTCAAATAATAGCTCCTCATTCTCAGTGACACTTTGCACCTCTTTTGGCACATTTAAAAAAAAAAAACAAAAAAAAAACAACAACAACTACTTGTATAAAAGTTTTTTTTTTTTTTTCTTTTTTTCAGTTTGATTTTTTGTGGTCTGTTACAAAGGCTATTGGGTCCATGAAACTGTATATGATACTCCTTTTATTTATTATTTATTTTTTTGTTTCTTTCATTTTCTAACAAAATTAAATTTCGTCAAGCTGTATCTTTATGATACTTTAAAAGGGTTTGATTGCCCTTATCTTTAAAATTATAGAATAGAATAGATAACTTCAACATTGTGTGATTTCAGTGCTGATCTTAAAGGCTAATTGGGACATTGAACTGCATGTTATTATAGAAGCCAAAGACTTTCAATTTTTCTCCTAAGATTTATCAATTTCCATATATGTAACAATTATTTAAAATCATTAATTTTGTACATATAAGTTTACATCCTTTTTTTCCAATAATATTGACCTCTAAATCTAAATTATTTATAAATAATAAAAAGTCATGTTTTTAGTTGGATACAGAAAGCAAGGGAAAAAAACTTCTTTGTAGTTTCCAATGTTGTTTTCCATTTAGACTACTTAAAATAATTAAAAGTAAAACTCTTTCTTTTTCTTTTTTTTCCTAGTTCTTTTATTATTATTTTTTACCCTGCTATCCATGGGAATATCTGGTCAAGCGCTTCTGATCAATTTTCAAACTGTGGTCCTAACTCCAAACCATTTATACTTTTGAGTCCTGACTGTATGTTTTTTGACCTCATTTTTTGAGAGGAACACATACCAACCAATTACGGATCACATAAATAAAATAAATAAATAAATAAAGATAAAGACGAAAATAACAGTAACAAGTAGCTAGTAACTAGGAAGATTTGTATCCTTAAAGACTCATACTCCACGAAATAATGTTGAAACAGAATATGGTCCATGATGATGATGATCTAATTATCCAAAAATACTTAGTAAGGGGATTTACTATTCATAAGTCTTTCTGATGATTTTAAAAAAAAGAAAAGAAAAAAAAGTCCTAGATTTATTGTTCTACTCATAATTACAACCTTTTTGCATGCCTTCGAGATGCCTAAGGTGGGCTCAGTAATTAAATTTGATATAAAATGTTATAATATATATAAATATTCAATCCTAGAAAATGGTATAATTTTATTTTATTTTTGATGAAAAAAACGCTTCTATTATTTTTCTATGCATATGGAAGAGTTTCTGTCTTTTAAGGACTTGCATAAATGTTTTATATGTACGTTTACTTACATATATCTATAGAGAAATATATTAACCATAAAAAAAATATATCTATAGAGATATATGTATATATATATATGTAAATTCCCTGCTGTGGGTATGTTATATATGTTAGATATGTCCACATCAAGGGTATAATATTTAGCAGAGATACAGTTTGTTTCAGATGCTAAAGATAATGACAAGTGAGAAAAGCTTTGTCTCATTTTGAAAACCAAAGGGAACCCAAATCCCTGCCTTACAAACGTATACAAAATCAAAGGCAAAGAAAGAAAAGAAAAAGAATAGGATATGGGTCTCTTCAAAAGCAAAGCAAAGAAGAAGAAGAAAAAAGAAAAAGAATCTGCAAGAAAATCAAAATGCTGTGGCTACCTTTGACTGCCTCGTAAATCTTTACTTTTTTTTAGTTTTCTCTCTTAGCTGCTAACCTTGTAAGATTCACATCCAAAGGAGAGGTTGGGTATGGTTTGGGAAACAAAAAGAAAAAGCAGCCCAAATCTTCTTTGAATTCTTTATGTTTGTTTATTTGCGTTTTTTTATTTTGGTAATATAAATAATAATTATATTTTTTGGTAATAATATTACAATTTTAGTGTGTGTGAAAATGCAATCTCATGGAATACAGTGTTGAACAAGAGGTTCTTTTTTGACAGTCTCTCGGGTTGAATGATGATTATCAGTTATCATCTTTAGAGGACAAAGAAACCTCTTATCCACTTCCTCCAACAATAAAAAAGGCTCTCTGCTAAAAATAAAAATAAAAATAAAAATAAAAACAAACAAACAAACTTTTTATATTTGTCTTACTATTAATTGGCTAACTATTGTTATAAGCCAAAAAACTAGATGCTTATGGCACACAGTAACACTGTTTTTCCTTTCCCATAAAATCATTAACTTGTTTTCATTTTTCTTCAAATATCATGCTCTAATATTCAACTTACAAATGTATATAATAATTTTGATATTGGGAATAAAAAGATTTGAAACTCATAATTATTGTTGAGAAAATAATAATTTTACTATTAGATTGTACCATAGTAAAAAACCAAAAAATAAAAAGAAAATTGAAGATTCAAATAAATGGGAGAGTACTCACTGAATATAAGGGGAAAAAAAAAAGAACTTGGGTATGTAAAGTGTATATATATATATTTGTTATGGAGCCTAACAATTAAACTTCATAAGCTCTTTGACATGAGAATTTTTATTTAATTTTTAATTTTTGTTTTATTTTAAATTTTATACCATTTAAAATTATTGGGTTTAAAAAAAATTATATACAAAATACAACAAGTGAGTGTGTTATGGAATTTTAGTTATATTATTTTAGTTATTTATTTTTAAACGTTAAAATTATATCATCTAAGGGTGTTTAATATGAAAAAATTAAAAAAAAATTACTTATTATGATCCATAAGCTTTTCAACAGATAAACTTTATAATGAAACGTATATATATATATATATATATGTTTGTATGAAAACAATAGAATTAATTATTACATTTCCTTTTGAATGGAAAAGATTGGCAGTGGTTAAATACCACCCATATTATGTTGTTACAGTCAACGTAAGAGATATCATATTCTCTTGTTTAGATTTCAATACATATAGAAAGAGAGAATCATACATAAATTTTGATGATTGCAAAGTTGAATCCACAAACACGGTTGTTCCCCTAGATACCATTTGATGGGGAATATGGGCAGCTACTGTGCCATTGAAACTTGGACCAAGTATCTTATTTCCATGCATGTGTAGCTTATGTTTATAGAAATCGGTAATAGGAACCCCTCTTCAATGGAACAAATTGGGTCTTCATTTTCATTATTCCTTTCAAAATATTTCATTTCGTTTTGATTTGGAATTAGTGTCTCTCGATTCATCAACTCCCACATAGCAATTATGTATGTGACTCGATGATCACTTGTCAAAGCCATATTATATTCTCCTATAAGAAAAGTTGTAAATTAATTGGTTGGCTTAAAACTATACGTACATCCATACGCTTGTATATATAATCATTTACTCTTTTTTATTTAATCTTGAATAATTAAAATAGATTATTATAGTGGCCGGGCATAAAATGCATTTTATTATAGCGATTTCATCATTTTATTATAGTGATTGTTGTAGTTAAATTTTTCGGTTTATTTTCAAATTCTACATGTGTAAAGTCAGTTCACGCAGTTTTTCAATTTGGTTTCATTTAAATCTGTAAGACAAAAACGATAATCATAAAGATACCGATAAAGTTATTGATATTTTTTTTTCAATATTTAAGTTAGCCACTATTATAATAAAGTCTTATTTTTATCTTTACAGAATTTGTAATAGATACAAAATAATAAAATATTGTGAGTGTCTGAAAAAAAAATAAAACTCTAAAGAAAACTATCCTCCCAATGGAAGAATGAGCTAAGAATCTATCCCTATAAGAGAATATTGTAGTCATTTTTTTTAATATTCTAATTTAATTGCATTTCATTATTTGCATACAAGCAAGACACATTTATGGATATGAGAAACACTATACGGCAATCTTTTTCCTCCTTACAATGAGGCATGATGGAAATGCGCATCCAAATTTCCCCTTTTCATCATGCTCTCATTGAATCTAAAACACATTGATTTCTATTAGATACCATTTCATGAAAATGCTTCGTCAAGGTTGTCAAGGATTCAAAGTGGGAGAGAGAGAAGAGCAAAATAATTTCAAATATGTAGGGGCCACTTCTTTTGCCCTTTAGATATCCAATTGCCATATATGGCCCCATTGCTTTCTCTTTGATACAATTCTTCACTTTACAATTCTCTGATTTTATGGAATTCCACTTTTTTTTATTTTTATCTTTATTTTCTTCTTATTGCTTCAAATCATTCCCAATACCCACATTAGATGAACAAAAACGGAACCACCTTGTACTGAAATTCATACTAGATAAAAAGCTCACCATCATTCATCATCACAACCTAATCCCTTCTTTTACCAACAAAAAAAAAAAACACCTAATAAGTTTCGATTTTTCATATGTAAGCATTAAATGTTGATTGCACAACAATTTTTTTTAATGCTTAATAAATATTCGTAACTTCAGAACATGATATAAAAATCATAATTACTATGATACCCTTCATCAAAGACTAGGAGGCCTAAAAGGACATTGAGATCTAAGTAAAGGTTAATGATATTCCAAAGGAAAAAAAGGGACATTAAATGGGACAACTAGACCTATAATCATATCTAGTTGGGATCAACTTGATTATCATGCACATATAACAACTAGACTTTGGTTGGTATGGTGGGGAGTGCTATAATGAAGTTAATTTAGGATTTCCATTTAGAAATATAAAAGGTTGTGATTTAGGCTGATGTGGGTATCTCAACATGGAATGTTCCGCCGTCAAGTAATATATAAAAATTATGTCCTTAAAAACATATAAAATTTGGCTCTAATCCATGGCTTTAGAGGCTCAACAATCATGAGGATTAGCAAAAGTCCAAAATAGAACAGAGAGCCTCTTGGTTGTTTAGACCGTTTTTAATCGTAAATCTTAATTTCAAACTTGGGGAGGAACCTAAAAATCAGAATGACACTCAATTTTCTTTTTCTTTATAATATGAATTTTTTCGATTAGGGGCTTGTTGAAGGCCCGAGGAGGACTCGCTAGCAAAGCGTGGGCGGCGTGGCACATCAAACTAGAATTAGGACACTTTCTGTGACCAAATAACATCTGCCTATTCTTAAACAAGGATTTTTTTAATTATTATTATTTTTTATTTTCTTGTTTTGGTGTAATACCCATAAGACAAAAGATATACATTGGTGATTAGGATTTTCCTATGGACAAAATTTTCACATTCATGCATGAGAATGGTCAATAACCCCACAAAGTTTTGGTAGCTCCTAATCCAGCGAAACAAAAAACAAAAAAGAAGAAGTTTTGGTAGCTTCTAAGAACTATAGCCGTCAAAGAAAAGAAAAGAAAAAAAAAAAAAAAAAAAANAAAAAAAAAAAAAAAAAAAAAAAAAAAAAAAACCCACAAAATTGGGACAGGTGCCCTTGTTTTGGAGGACATAGAGCCTAGATTGAGCCAAGAGAGAGTCTCAAAATTGACCAACAACCATTCCCTACATGCCACGTCATCACTCTTACAACAATTCAATATTTTAAAAGAAAAAAAAAAACATGCACATTGCTCCACAAAAACTACTGTTTGTACGAAACCAAAAAAAAAAATTAAGAGGACAAAAACAGTAAGTTTTGGTTCTACATTGATAAAAAATTGAATATGCAATCAAACCCCGCAAAGCCTAACAATTTTTCAAAACCCCACAAACAATAAAATTTAAAAAGAAACCCATATTTATTTTTTAACCAATACAGTATCCCTTCTCATCCAAACATTCTTTGGCCTTCAAAGGAAGAAACAAAAATAAATAAATAAAAGAGAAAAATAAATTATAGTAGTACCTGGGCAAAAAACAAATACATTCCCTTTATCTTATTTATTTATTTTTCCGTTTCTTTAATCTGCTTTTACTTTGATGTGGTAGACCAAAATGTGCAGAAGGAAACAGCTATAGTAGGGTACAATTTAGATCTCAAAAAACCTCCACCTTCACTTTGCTGACCGAGGGCAGGCTTTGTTTGAGCTGACCGAGTCGTTTTATGTTTCAGAGGTTAAAGCTAAACGACATGCCCGTTGCCCCTTCATGCTGGGTCTGTCTTGAGCTTTGGGTTTATATTTTTTAATTTAAAAATATAAAAGAAGACTCAGACTCTCTCTCTCTTTCTTTGCACTTTACACTGTTCAAATTCGATACTTTGCTGTTTTTCATTTTTTATTTTTTTTCCGGTATTTTTGCTGAGAACGAGGCTTTTTTGTTTCAAGTTGAAAGTTGAAAGTGAACATTCGGATATATTAACTGTATCATTTTTAATTATAAATAAAATATAAATTAATTATCTGCATAATGTTATAGGATTTTTTTTTTTGTTTGATAATAACATACTATTATAGGATGATAAAAAATATTCAAATTTTATATAAATATTGTTTATTTTTTTGTTGTATATTCATAATAAACTGTCTGCAATACAACATTAGCCATATAAATTTTTTATAAAGAGAAATAGAAAAAGAGCTTCAACTTCTCTCTGTCTCTCTTATGTCTGCCGCATTGTCTTGTTCTACTTAGAATCTAATCTCACTTCCACGCAATAAAGCGTTGTCTCTCTTTCTCTTTCTTTCTAGTCGTTGTGTTTCATATATTTTCTTTTTTGTTCTGGGTTTTTGCTTTTTTGTGCTAACTTTCATAGAGTGTATACATAGCACCATAATAGCAAAGAAAGATAACCCAATTGTTGTTTGGTCCTATTCTTACAAGTTTTGGAGCTTTTACAATAGCTGTTTAAGAGTTTTGAGAATTTACTTGGAAAATTAAAAAGTGCTGAGCTTGTTCTTAATCCCCCAAGAGTGAAAGCCAAAATTTGGGAAGGAAGAGTCCTTGCCATGGGGTTTTATTCCTCGAATGTTTGATATCTTTGGCTAATTCTAAGCAAAAACAAGGAAACCAAGAATTGCTAGCATAGTTGGAGAGCTTGTATGAAGTAATAGTGAAACAATGAGAGATGGGAATTCCAAGAAAAGCAAGGTTTTTTTTACTTTCTTCTGCTGGAGAACGAATTCTTATCATGGAAAAATGATGAATTTGTTAGTTTTTCTTATTCGTTTTGGTTATTTTGAAATCGTTTATTGATTCTTTGTTTTATTGTTTGGTTAAGCTCTCATGGTCAAAGAAAATGGTCAGAAAATGGTTCAACATCAAGAGTAAGAGTGAAGATTTTCAGGCTGATGATGTTTATGAAGGTGGGATTTTGTTTTCTCATTTACATTTTAATCCTTGTCCATTTTTGTTTTGCTTCTGTGAATATGATGGTTTTTCTAAACCAGTATTTGGTTTCTGAGAGAGAGACTTATAAGCTCAACATCTTTCCCCTTTCCAATGTGATAAGTCCAATTTTAATATTTCTCCAGCTGGTTGGTTTCTGAGAAAACTGAGAAAAAGAAGAGCAACATGCTCTTTTGCTAGACGTTTAATGGTGTTAACAGCTTTCGAGAAACTGCTATTAATATTGTCAATTCAGTGAATTAGCTGAATTAAGCACTAGTGAATAGAAGTTTCCTGTTTTCCCCATTCCAAGTGTGTGAAACATAAAATTCCAAACTTTTGTTTCAGGTCCTTTCTATTTTACCCAAAGTTTCTCTGCTATCATAAAAGTATTAGCTTGATAAGCCTCCGCTTGGATTTGGCTGTTCTATTATACTAATCAAATTCATTTATGTTCTTTATTAATCAATACAAGGCGTTCCTCTCTTTTTCAATGTGTTTTGTTCTTTTTTAATAATTTTAAGCCGCGGTCGGTACAATGAAGATATTTTCCTTCTTCAGGTGGTGATGTTGAATACAGGACTAGCTTCTCAGAGAGGGAACCTTGCACAATCAAAAAGAGCAAAACAGGTTTAGTATTATCTGAATACTAAAATACCCAAAATTTTGATACTATTTATACAAAAACACCCAATAAAAAGGCAAATCTCTCAGGGACTTTGTTTTATATGTCTTCGTTTCTTTTTGCTTAAAATTGTTTCCCTCTTCCATGTGCAGAGAAATTTAGCAAGAACAACGAGCAGAATCGGCGTGGGAGAATGAATCTCGAACATCCTCGAATTGTAGATGTGCAGAACCATAGGTATGTATTTATAATTTTTTTTTTGTTCTCATCCTTGATGATGTTCTCTTATCATATGTTTTTTCTGTAAAACATTCATTATAATTCGATTGTTTAATTTTGAGCAGCATTTTTGTTGCTACATGGAATGTGGCTGGAAGGTCACCACCAAGCAACTTAAATCTAGATGATTGGCTTCATGCTTCACCTCCTGCAGACATTTATGTTCTTGGGTATGGTTTGTTTATCTAGATTTCACATCTTTGAAATTATGCTCCTGTTGACCCATTTTCTGATATGTATCTATTTTTCTCTTTCAGATTTCAGGAGATTGTTCCACTAAATGCTGGTAATGTTCTGGGCGCAGAAGACAATGGACCTGCTAAGAAATGGTTATCTCTCATTCGGAAGACTCTCAACAATCTTCCTGGAACCAGTGGGGGCAGTGGATGCTATACACCATCTCCAATCCCAGAACCAATTGCAGAATTAGATGCAGATTTTGAGGGATCAGCTAGACAGAAGAATTCATCTTTCTTTCATCGCCGGTCATTCCAGACAACGCGCAGCTGGAGAATGGACAATGACCCTTCAAGTGCACAGCCACGACTTGATCGGCGCTTCAGTGTATGCGATAGAGTAATCTTTGGTCACAGGCCAAGCGATTTTGGTCACAGGCCAAGCGACTACAGTCACAGGCCAAGCGACTATGGTCATAGGCCTAGTGACTATGATCCCAACTACCGATGGGGTCACAGGCCAAGTGATTATTCCAGGCCAAGTGACTACTCCAGATGGGGTTCATCTGATGATGATAATGGTCCTGGTGATTCACCAAGTACTGTATTATTCTCACCAATGTCCTATACTTATGGTGCATCTGCCTCCAATGATGATGGATATAGAGTACAAGGGCATTCAAGATACTGCTTAGTTGCAAGTAAGCAAATGGTTGGCATATTTCTTACTATATGGGTCCGGAGCGAATTGAGAGATCATGTTTCAAACATGAAAGTATCATGCGTTGGAAGAGGGTTGATGGGTTACCTTGGAAATAAGGTACTCATTGTGTCTATTATTGTTGTTTGAGTGAATAATTTTCTGGATATACTTCTACTCAGTCAATAACTTAGTAAAACTTGTAATGACTATTCTGCTTGGATTTGCAGGGATCTATCGCAGTTAGCATGTCTTTGCACCAAACAAGCTTTTGCTTTGTTTGCAGTCATTTAACCTCAGGACAAAAGGAGGGTGATGAGCTAAGAAGGAATGCTGATGTCATGGAGATCCTCAGGAAAACAAGATTTCCAAGGGTTCACGGTTCAAGAGATGAGAAGTCCCCAGAAACTATACTTGAGCATGAGTAGGATCCTTGCTCATTAACCATTAATGAAATAGTACTC
This sequence comes from Ochetophila trinervis, assembly GCA_003254975.1. Taxonomy (NCBI): domain Eukaryota; kingdom Viridiplantae; phylum Streptophyta; class Magnoliopsida; order Rosales; family Rhamnaceae; genus Ochetophila; species Ochetophila trinervis. The sequence continues at coordinate 120,697 of QANX01005747.1, forward strand.
TAATGACCCAAATAAGTGATTTCTGTTCTTTTTCCACAAAAATGAATAACTCCTCTAAAATCTAAATAGGACTAAGAATCAGTCAACTGCATCTATGTATTTTTCTTTTAAATATAACCATTTATCTCTTTCCAGATTTTCCTTCTTATAATCAAAATTTAACATTATTGTGACTTGCTTACGCTTAATCCATGCCACTTTTACATTTATCCCAGTTCAACACCATCACCTTCGATTTTCTAATTCATCTACACTTGATTTCTTCTCTAGTCGAGTTCTTTGGCTTGGGGATTTAAATTATCGAATTGCACTATCTTACCGCTCCGCTAAAGCACTAGTTGAGATGCAAAACTGGAGAGCATTATTAGAGAATGACCAGGCACGCTTCTAAATCCTTACTATAGGGGCTGCTTATTTTCTCTTCCTTTTAATCTGTTCAACTTGATGTTATTCATGTTAAGGAAACCTTCATACTAAATGATTGATGGTTCTTGCAGTTACGGATAGAGCAAAGACGGGGACGTGTTTTTGTAGGATGGAATGAGGGGAAGATTTATTTCCCACCAACATACAAGTATTCAACTAATTCAGACAGATATGCAGGGGATGATATGCACCCTAAAGAGAAACGGCGAACACCTGCTTGGTAAGACTTGAGATGATCTCTTATATTTATTTAACAATGAATTCAGAGAAACACATACAATCTGAAATAAAGGAGAAAAATAGAAACCATAAAATGAGTAATGATTAATAGGTTATATACGAGGATTGATTAAAAGATATAAAACTGAGTGTAGGAATTAGATGAATTAAGGCCTTTGTGTGAGAAGGTTTATATTCCAAGTTGTGTGGCTGATGTAATTGTTCCATTCCATGAAGGTGTGACCGAATTTTGTGGTACGGGGAAGGGCTCCATCAACTATCTTATGTCCGTGGGGAATCTAGATTTTCGGATCACAGACCAGTCTATGGCATATTTTGGGCAGAGGTTGAGTCTAGCCATAACCGATTGAAGAAAAGCATGAGTTATTCAAGTTCAAGGATTGATGTGGAAGAGCTTCTGCCCTATGCACATGGATATACTGAACTAAGCTTTTTCTAAAGGATGCGACTTGTGAGAATAATGATGACCCACATTGATTCACATTCAAGTATGTTCTCTGTCTCTCTTCCCCCTCCCCCTCTCTCTCTCACACGCACAAGTTGTGTCTCAATGGAGTAGGAATATACTTGCTTTTTCTAATAATTGTTTGATTCCTTTTTCTTCAAATCAGGATACCAGCAGTGTTGATGAAGTTCAATTAATTTTTCTGCAAATCAAGAATGGTTGACATCTTCAATCAATCAGGTTTGGCAACCTTCCTTTTCTTCAATTTCCCTGTTTTACTTTAATTTCCATGTCCTCCATTCACTTTTGACCATTTTTGTCTGGTGGTAGACAAAAAACTTAAACAACTCAGGCTTAAACCAGGCTATGCATTCATTATAAACCTGGAAAATATACCTACAAAAATACAATGGAAAAGAGAGAATATACACATATAGATCTATATATATATATATATATATATATATATATATAAACTTATTTAATTTACCATGTGACTTTAAAAACATAATATTTTCCTTTTGTCTTATGTCTTTCATTCTCTTTCTAAAAAATGTCTTAAACAAGAGCAAGATCTCTTAGCTTGTTCCTGTTATTAACCTAAGAACTTGGTCCCCCATTTCGCAGGGCGGGAATCACTTTGAAGAAAATTCATCTCCGAAGAGTGAAAGAGACATTCCGTTGCCCACAAACCGAAAAAGGGTTGGTCTTCTTTTTCTCTTTTGTCACCTTTCTTGGTTTTGCTGTATTCATCTTTGTCTTTTCTCTAATATCATCTTTTTATTTTTTCTTTCTTTTACTTTCTCTTTGTCAGGTTTTAACAACGTAATTTTGGTCGGGTTAAACTCATTATCAATTTTACATATACAACATCCAACATCTTGTACAGTTTTATCATCATTATCATCATAGCTTGTAAGCTAATTGATATACATCAATTCCAGATTTATCCATCATTATTCGATACCCAATTAACAGACAACCTTCGGTTTTTGCCATCTTAAAGTTCCTTGCAACCAATTTTCAGACTCTGCACAATCATTAGGTACTGTTTATTTTAATCAAAACCCATTACTTCAAAATGTTATAACCCGTAAGCTTGTGCTTATAGCTTTTGTTTTTTGCCTTGCAGGAAGAACTTGACCAATTTTAAAAACTGACCAGTTGGAAAATGAGGATTCTTTTTTTTTTTTTTTAATTCAACATTCTTTATTTGTTTTTGGGAATGCATATGAAAATGATGACTGAAGTGAATGTGAAAGATGGTCAAAATAACCATTTGTATAATTTTTTTTTTCCCCCAATTTAAATAGAAAGAGTAGCAAAGATGAAAAAAGAATTATTAAAGCTCACGGACCCTCTTGCTCTCCTTGCTAATGATTGTACTGAGAAAAAAAGTATGTTTTCTTGAAAGGCTTTCCCATCTCCACTTCTGCTTTACTTTTCTTAAATTTTTATTTATTTATTTAACTTTACTGCGGGGTTGAATAACAAACTGTAGGCTCTGCAATAGTTTTGGCAGACATATAGGAACAGAGAAGCCATGATTTAGATACCTCCTTTGGAGATTTTTCTATTTGGGAATCTATCTTTCTGCTGTTTGCACTAAATTATCATAAATTTTCACTTTTGGAGGACCACTTGAGGATGACCATGAACAGGGAAGATATGAATGACTATTAATCTAGCATTAACCTTACACAATACTGTAGAATATGCATGCCTTGGAAAGAGACCAAGCAATAACAATAGGGGTTGCAAATAATCAACCTCCCTAAGTCAGAGCGTAAAAGTCAGCTTATTCATCAAAAAGAATCTGAATGTCCTTGATTCCAGTACACCAAAGAGCATCTTTCATTCTTTTCCTAACACAATCACCACCGTACATCACAAGATCATATCCAGATTTTAATATTGGCCATATTTCACATCCCACATCCAAATAATGACCAAGCACGAAATACAAAGTCTGCAACAAGTAGGAGTCTAGTTTTTTAGAAACCCAAACTGCACATCTACCTATGATTTGTAGGTAGATTTTTGTAATATACCAAAGAAATAATATAAGACTTGGGATTGGGGAAATTTTTGGCATCTCATATAATTGGAATTGAAAAGTTACTTGCAAAAGTTTCTATATTGGCTGCTTAGAAAGAATAACTTAAAACAAAAAACAAAAAAAAAGACATAGAAGACAATATGAACCCACCGATCAATATGGGATTCACCAACTTTCCTACACATTATATCAAGAAAGCATTTGTTACTGGTAGAGAAAAAAGTATATACTTATAAACGAGATTTATATCATGTCAGCTTACGACGTAAACCCAACACCTCATAGTCATGCAAAAATCAAAACAAAACATATGAATTTTATAAAATATTTATTAAGTATCCAATTATAAATGACTTGTATACAAAAAATTTCCCATGCTTGTCCCCCTAGCATTACCATTTTATGTTTACCATTGTTACTTGTCATATGAAATTTAGACTGTCAATGCAAATGAGAAACACTTGATTATCATTACCCAAAAAAAAAAAATATATATATATATATATATATATAAAATAAACACTTGATTATCACAAACATTATGAACATTAGATGATTTTTTTCTTTATTTTTCATTTTCACTTTTAATGTCGTAATCAAAATAACATTTTCTTTTATGCAATTGCTCACTCAGTAGACATCTCAATAATCATTTGCTAAATTCACCATTAGCCCAGGAGCAGAGGAAAATGTTTACGGATAAGCATTGTAATTTTTTTTTTTTGGTAATGTTTACGGATAAGCATTGTAATTATTAACAACATTAGCAAAGATGTATATCTTAAAGAATCGCGAGGCTGAAAAGATTATACAATATAGTAATAATAAAGGAAAAACAGAATCCCTTTTTTTCTTTAGCTAAATGCAAAAACAGAATCCCAATTAGAAGCAACTAAAATCGTCTGTTGCTGGAAAAAAATAACTAGAATTGGACAAAGGCTTACCAAAACAATTTGGTGTGTTAGATTAGTTTCTTCCTATATAAAACTGCAAGCTGACTGCAAAAAATTCAACAGCTGTGCATCTCTCTCTACAATTAGAAAGCTAGCAAGCAAAACCCTTGTCTAATGGGTTTTTTCCATTGGTGGTTTCCTGCCACTCTTCGAGTCTTCTTGCATAATCTAAAGCAGCTTCTCTGTCATACCCATCTAAAGCAATCTGATCATCTCGGCATTCAGGAGAACAAAATGCACGGAGGTATCTGCATCATCAAAATTTTCAGGTATAAATAGTTATGTTTTGAATGTTCAAAGTTCCAAGTGTGGAACCAAACAAGGTACATAGTATTGCGTTGTTTTAAAATAATCACCCCTTCAGTTACATCAACATAACATGGAAGAATATCAAACCAATTTGAACAGCTTAATTCGAAGAAAACAAAAAACGTCCAATTAAAGAATTAATTTTGACAATTCTACTAAAACCAAGGTACACAATGCAATTACCTAACAATCAATGAAACAGAATTTAACAGAAACTACAAATTCAATAACACAAACAAACAAAAGACAAAAAAGTAATAAGTAATGAAAATATCAAAAACTGAAGTTATCTGTTTTTTTATTTAACAATTAAGGTGAGAAGAGGGCTTAATAAATTAGAACGTACTTACCCATACATGAAGAGGTCGTCGTCTTCCTTGAGCTTCTTCTTGCACAGGGAACAAACTTTGAGAAAAGATCCGAACTCTTCGTTGGACTGATTCTTCTTGGACCGACCGTCGTTTGTCTCCTCAGCCGGTGAATAAAGCGTCAGGACACTCAGCCGAGGCTGTCGCCTTTGGTCTAGTCCATCAACGGCGATCGAATTCCCATTCTGGACGTTCCGTTCTCGAGAAGATTCCGGTACGATAGCCATAGCCAGAAGCGAGTTCTTGGACTGCTCTTGACTCGGTTTGGCAAAAGCCGGCCGCTTCGGGACCCAACGACCCGCCGGCGGTTCGATCGGCTGGATTTGAGAGAACAATCCGATCTCCCCCTGGCTCGATGTCCGTACAATTCTAGAGCGTTTGGTAGACATCGGGAGGCCAAATGGTTAAATTTGTCAGAAGTCTTCGTGTTCAATACTTAAAGTTGTCAGTAGACCCAAGAATGATGAAAAATCAAGGCTTCCAGTGGTCGAAGTGGCCAGTTAGCTCGCTAGGGTTAGGGTTTTGGCATGCAGGTCTCGAGGGGGAGAAGAAGAAGAATGCAGTAGAAGAATTCAAGGGATTAAAGTAGCAAATGGGTTTTACTAGGGTTAAAGATTGAATGCAAGAACCATTAGAGGGCCAAAAATTGAGAACTTTAACTGTACGGAAGAATTTGGTTTGAGGGGAACTTTGATAGGGGAAAGAGAAAGTGATCAAAAAAGAAGAGCTGAGAATTTACAGGGTTTGAGTAGGAAACAGAGTTTTAGTAGAAGAATGACTTTCCGTGCGAGTAGTTTCAGGGATTTCTTCCAGTTTGGGGAACTGAGAATTATTATTAGGGTTTTAGTTAAAAATTTGAATTTTTGAGTTATTATTATTTTTGGAGAAAATCAGGGATTTGAAGTTGGGATTTGGCGCCTTTCCAAACGGTTAGGATACGCCGACTAACAGACTCGCGGTAAGTTAAAATCTTTCATTTTTTTTTTTTTTTTGGGGATTCTCTCTTGTTTTTGCAAGGATTTATTTATTTATTTTTTTGTGAAATTACATTTTACATTTTATTTTTCCCTTTTCAAATGTCTTTGCATTTAAAAGAAAATTCAAAAATAATATTCCCGTCACATTGCATTTCATTTTATTGTCTTTCAATATTATTATTGTTAACTGCTGACGATAATTATTATTTGTCACATTATAAATTAATATGATAAATTTAAATTGAAAATATTTAATTATACTATTTTAATATTAAAATTTTAATAAAAATAAACATTTTAATTTATAATTATTTAAAATATCGCATAAAATATATATAAGATACAAAAGCAAGACATTTGTTAAAACAGTTAAGATACAAACGGAATCCGATATCTATGTAGCTCGCTAAGGGGGAGCTTTTTTTAGTTGAGACCTCACTTTTTTAAGTTTCACCGGTCTGACTTTTCAATGTTGGTTCATAAATAAATATGATGATCTATTAATGAACAATATTGCTCTATAAATTTTTACCAAAAAAAAATATTGCTCTATAAATAAGTAATATATAATATTAATTTATAATTAAGTATTAACATGTTATTTGGTTATAGACCAATTATATATGTTACTTACATATAATTTAATATTATTCATTTATAGATTAATATTATTCATTTATAAATCAATAATGGTAGATTTTGCCATTGAAATTTTAAAAGTGGAGTCTCACTGAATCATTTTTAGGCTAAGAGAGTTAGGGAAGTTAGAATCTTTTATTTTAATTTAGTTTTTTGGGATTCTTTTTAGGGTTTGCCCTTTTTTTTTTTTTTTTTTGTGAAGTTATATCTTACAGTTTTATTTTATTTTTTAATGTCTTTCCATTTTCAGAAATTATAAAAATAATATTTCCCTCAAATTTCATTTCCCCTGCAATATTATTCTTTTTATTTATTTATCAAAAGAATATAAATATTATTAAACAAAGTCTAAGATGAGCATTTAAAATAAAAACAAAATTCAAAAGGTAAAATATTGTCTCAACGTGGAACAAGATTTTTATTTCTAGCCGATTTAACCAACTAATTAATCAGCAGCTTTATTTGGAATTTGAAATTTACTTTTCTAGTAACATTATAAAAATAATAAAAAATAAAAAAATCTCAAAGGAATTTACTCGAGTAAGAGGAATTTGATTTGCATCACCTTTTTAGGAAACGTAATACAGTGGCCATGCTTTGACTAACTTTTAGATTGAGGTGCGAGTAACTATACTTTTGACTAACTTCTAATTCAACTGGTACTATGATTGATGAAGATGCTCGCTGTTTACCCTCTTCATGCACATCAACACGTACACACTTGAGTACGTGTCTCTTACATGACAAAAAGTCTTTAAGTTTTGTTTATTAGATATATATATATTAATATAAACTGAACTAATTAGACTAAAAAAAAAACACAATCTTTTTATGGGTTCAAAGGTTGGTCTGCTACCTTAGTTGGTGTTTTATTACTAAATCTATATCTGATATGATCACGTGGAGAGCAGCAGGTGATAGGACGCGAGTTCTGGTATCAGATTAAACAGAACACGTCATGTTTCTGTAACCCATAAGTTATGACACTGGTCGTCTTGCATGTGTATCCAAAGCCAAAGCGTGTAAATATTTACAACGCTTAAAAGAGTAGAGTAGTCTCTATATAAATCACACTATAATATCCACAGTCGATATCCATCTCTTCCTACCATATCAGACACTATACTAACCATGAACCTCGCGCGCACTCTAATTCCTCTGTTCTTCTTCCTTTCTTCTCTTTTTCTGGCCTCCTCTGTCTCTTCAACTCTCGGCTATTACGATTTCGATTCCAAGTCTAGTAAAGACCTTCAACAATGCTTCGACAAGTGCGCTCAAGATGCTCAACAAGTTGCGCAGCAATTAGTTTGTCAAAAGGCATGCGTGCTGCGATACTTGGACAAGCACAGGGAAGAAGAAGAACAAGAAGAACCGTTCCCGGAGAGTAGTTCTCAGGAGGAGCACCGGCAATGCCAGCAATGGTGCCGAGAGGAGGAATATGATGATCCACAGCAGCTGAAAAAGTGTCGGCAAAGCTGCGAGGAAACACTGAGGAAGCGAGAAGCTGAAGAAGAAGAAGAAGGAGGAGACAGAGGTGGCAAAACCAGACCGGACCCGGAAAAAGAACTCCGACATTGCCAGCGACGGTGCGTGAGGAGGTACGGAACAGGACAGGAACGGCAAATTTGCAAAAGAACGTGCCGGAAACAGTATGATAGGGAAAGGGGATATGAAGGTCCTTCCGATGAAATTGACAGTTTAGAGGAAATGCCACCTGGTAAACGATACGAACATTGCCGGAAAAGTTGTGAAAGACAATCCCAGGATCAGAGACAGCAAAAGCAATGCGAAAGTCAGTGCCGGACAGAAGCATCCCAGAAGGAATTATTAGAGAGAGAGGAAGAGAATTGGGAGAGCAACAGCATAGTAAACAAAGACGACGTCCCGTACCAACGAAAATGCGAGAAGCACAAGCAGAGCGAGAGCCCAGAGATGAAGACAAAGTGTCCGCACAAATGTGAAAAGAAACGCGGCGGGTCAGATGAGAAACAGGGGCAGAAGGGGAAAGAAGAGAAAGAGCAACGGGAACAGAAACAGGGAGAGAAAGGAAAAGAAACAGAGAAGAAGGATCGAGAACAGAGACAAAAGGGAAGTGAATCTCCGAAGGAGGGAGAGGAGGAGGAAAAAGAGAAAAACAAACAAAAAGGAACAGAAAAAGAAGAAGAGATAATTAAGAGACTGCATAACAACCCCTACTATTTCCCTTCGGATGAATCGCAGTCCAGGTTCAGCACCCAAGAAGGTCAACTAAAGGTGTTTGATATGTTCTCAGAGAAGTCCGAGGTTTTACAAGGCATTGAAAGCTACAGGCTTGCCGTCTTAGAGGCCGGACCTAACACATTTGTAATCCCTCACCATTACGATGCTGAATCTGTTCTGGTCGTGGTTAGAGGTAATCAAGCTAAGCTAGTTCGACAATATTTTTTTTATCATTTATCTTTTTGTTTAATTGAAGTCACAATATATATACGCATGCTTTTTTTTTTAGCTTTTCAGTATTTTTTACGAATTCATATATGTATTTAAAACTAACCGTGGTTTATTATTTATTGTTAACAATTATTGAAGGAAAGGGGACGATAAGTCTTGTGTCGCAAGAGAGAAGAAAGTCCTACAGCATTGAATTTGGGGATATAATCGGAGTTCCTGCAGGGACTACTGTGTACTTAATTAACCAACAAAATGATGAGAATCTGAAAATAGCAAAGCTCCTCCAACCTGTGAACAATCCTGGCCAATTTAAGGTAACTGAGCAAATTCATGAATCATATAGTTTGTTGGAGTGAAATGACAAAAGTAACCATGTTTTTATGCAGGAATATTTCTTTGGAGGAGGGCAATACCCCCAATCATATTACAGGGCCTTTAGCACTCACCTTCTTTATCAAGTTCTGAATGTAAGGTTTTCTTATTCCCTTTTCCATCTTAATTCTGATTATTAAAGTAATCAATTTGTTATGGAATCTACAAACTTTTAAGCGGGTTTTTATGTTATATATATATATAATTTTTTTTTCCCCTGAAGGTTTCAAGAGACCAGGTAGATAGGTTTTTGGGACAGGAGAGTCAGGACAAGTGGCAGGGACAGAAACAAGCCATTGCCATAAAAGCTTCACAAGAACAGCTAAGAGCTTTAAGTCATAATGAATATTCTTCATCAGAGCAACTTATAAACAGTGATTCTAAAGGTCCAATCCGTCTTCGAAACGAGAAGCCTGTCTACTCCAATGAGTTTGGAAAGATCTTAGAGGCAAACCCAGATGAGCACAGACAAATCGGAGACTTGGATGTCTTTGTTCATCTTGTTGAAATCAACGAAGTAAAGCAAAACAAATATAAAATAAAATAAAATACCCTCTTTTCTTCAACTCAGAAATTTGTTCTCAATGAAATATATTTCTTGGATTTTTTTTTTTTCAGGGAGCAATAATGGTGCCGCACTATAATTCGAGGTCAACTGTGGTGGGTCTGGTTGTAGAAGGAAGTGGGCATTTCGAAATGGTTTGCCCATATCTCTCAAGCCAAGGAGTGGATGATGATGAGAATAAAACTAACAAATTACAGGTGAACAGAGCTGCATTTTCACCTGATGATGCTTTTGTAGTCCCGGCAGGTCATCCAATCTCTTTTATCCCCGACCCAAATCAGAATCTGACAATCTTGGAGTTCGGAATCAAAGGCCTGAACAACCACAGGAACTTCATTGCAGGTAGGTAGTTCTGCTTCTTTACGTCCAATTCCCTAGAGTTTTTTGCTCAGGCATATATACATACACTTGGTGATCTCTGATTCTGACCCTCAGATATTTAAATACAGGGAAAGATAGCACTGTAATGAAGATGGAGAGAGAAGCCAAGGAGCTGGCATTCAACGCAGAAGGAGAAGAAGTGGAGCAGATATTCAACAGCCAAAAACTGTCTTACTTTGTGCCAAAACTAGAAAACGAGCAAGAGGAACAGCAAGGTGGAAACCAACACCACCGCTTTTTGGATTTTGTGGCGGCTTTGTTCTAAAAAAGTATGCTGAGGGGCTATAGTTATTAGTTTTCTCTGTATTACATAACCTGTAGTAACGTGGAGTGAGCGTGTGTAAAAGATAAGCTCGACTGTGTTTTTTTTTTTAACTCTTTAATAAAACTCTGGTTTTAATTAGATCCGACATTAAAACCTGACAACTTATATCATATTGTGTTTTTGTGGTTGTCATGCAAATTCAAAATTTTGAATTAACGTCTTTGATTTGAGGGCCACTAAAAGAGAAGAAATAAAAATAAAAATAAAAATAATCCTCTGGCTGGGATGAGAAGTTTAGATCTTAGAATCCATATGTTAATTTGAGCAATATTTGGTAATGATGGACCACCGAGTTCTGATGATATATGCGCAAAGCTTAGTAGGCTCCGACTTAGATTTATCAAGTACTTACCTCATTGTTTAGCGGTAATATTTAAGAGTTTTGTTATTTTTCATCCGGTGAAGATTATCAAAGAAAATTGATTTTTGGATCTGTTCTTTAATGTTTGTAAAACTTGTTTTTCCACTGCAAATTGAAACAAACTAGTTAGAAAGACGCCAGTGATGTTATCGGTATTCGCTCTCCGATGATAAAGTCACATCTCACTGGTATTCTTTCTCCGATTATAAAGTCACTTACGGTCTCAAAGATGAATTCTCTCTCCTATCACAATCGGTTTTGAAATAGTACAAATGGCGATCGTCTGTATAATAGGTTAAGACCAAAAACTAATGAAGAAGAGTGTCATGACCGGTGGGCAAAAGAAGAATCAATCGAGATGGAGAGAAAATATGGTTGTCAAATCATGAGAGAGAACACTCGAGGATGCAGCTAGTTGAATTTTTACAAATGCTAATATGGATACGAGAGTTTGAAGTTTAAATTTTCATAATTTACTTTTTTATGTTATTATCGCACGAAGACATTAAAAATTTAACTATATAGGCTCCCATTCATATCTGATTAAAAAATTTCTAAATTGATTCAACTCCCTAAATACTACTTAAACACTCCACTATTTTTTAATTTTTTTCACCAAAAAAAATATCACGAGAGAGTAGATGGAGCGAGTGTGAAGCGCATACCCCAAAAAAATGAAAGATTGTAAAGTAAAACCTTATAGCAAATTACCATTTTATGCATTCATAATTAAAAAAAAAAAAAAAAAAAAAAAAAAAAAAAAAAAAAACTTACTATTTTATGCATAAAGTAAAATGTAGAGATTGTGTATTGTAAAATTTTATTTCATTAGATGGCTATAGGTGGCAGTGGAAGAAAAATAAAAATTTTTGCTATGCGGGAGTGGGTTCAATCTGAAAACTTGCTTTTTTCTATATGTGATCTTTCAACACTTCGCTTTGGACAAAGCTTGAAGGGTTTTGCTAAATTTTATACGAATTCGTTAGCTTTTATCTAAAATGTCCACAACAATATATATATATATATATATATATAATTCCAATAGCATTTTTATAAAAGGATATTAATGCAGAAAAATTGAACCTACGGGATGGGATACAAGATATTTTTTATTGCAGATCAGAAATAGAAAGAAAGACTCTAACTGGTTCTTTAAGTGGAATAGTAAGGAAGCAAACAAGGCTGCCGACTACATTTGTAATTTTGCTTTTAAGAACAATATGTCTTTTACTTTCCATGAGAACAGCAACAATCTTCCCTCAATTGATATAGAAGAAATCTTGTTAGCTGATATGGGGGAAATTAGGCCTCTGTTTGTATCCTTTTTTTTGGAAGTTTTTTGTGCCTCAGTGCAGTTTATTTTATAAAAAAAAAAAAAATAGAATTTTTTTAACATTTAATGGTATAATCAAGAAGTAGCCTATAATAAATTAGCAATTACACAGTGATTTAAAAAGAAGAGAAAGTTGTAGGATATTGTCGTAGTTAATTTGTCAAGAAACAAGAAATATTAGTTGTTTGATATTTTTTTTTGTCTCTATTTGTGTGAAAAATAAAAATAACAAAATTGTTGCTGTATTAAAAATAAGAATGTATCTAGTTGAATTTTTTTTTTTTTGGGTGATTATGTATCCAGTTGATTGGGAGTTTTTTTTTTTTGATAGAAAAGCTGCATTGATGCACAAAAGAGCTCCAAAACTGGAGAAAACAAAAAGGGCCTAAAAACCCCTAACATCAGTTAACAGAAAATCCTCTATATCAATAGGAGGAGAACTGTTGCTGTTTTCATGGAAAATAAAAGACAAATTATTCTTAAAAGCAAAGTTACAAATGTAATCAGCCACCTTGTTAGTCTCCCTGTTGTTCCAGTTGAAAAACCAATTTGAGTCCTTTTTTCTTTTTCTGATTTGCAGCAGTGAATATCTAGTATCCCATCCCAATGGTTCTGTTTAGGGGTGTGCAAAAAAACCGACTAACTAATTAAAACAACCGATCCAATCCAATCCAACCTGATCGGATCGGTTATTTTAGTGTAATTGGATTGGATCGGTTATGAAAAATTAAAAACCGAAGGTCGGTTCGGATCGGATCGGTTCGGAGTGTTAAAAACCGACCAAAACCGATCCAATCCAAACCGACCATTTTTTTTTTTATTTTTTTATTACAAAACATATGAAAATTAGTTTAATATTATTAGTATGTAGGCTTTGTTATATTAGCTTAAATTTAGAGTTGAATTACTCGATTATTGTATTAGTGTAGTAATTTTGTTTTAGTTTAATATGTTTATTTGTCATGTTATTTTTTTAATCATTTATGTGTTAGGTTTTGAAAAAACATATAATTTTTTATGGATTACTTAGTGGGCACTTTATGTGTTAGGTTTTGAAAAAAATATAATTTTTTAAACAAAATTTAAGTACAACAAATTTTTGGTACAAAAAATAGCTCAAATGTCAAATATTCAAAATAAAAAAAGCTCAAAAATTAAATTTTGAAAAATCTAAATAAATTAAATAAAAATTTAAGCGAAACCGATCAACCAAACCGATCCAATCCAATTACTAATTGGATTGGATTTGATTGGATTTGATGTATAGATCGGATCGGATCGGATTGGAAAATAAAAAACCGATCACTAATTGGATCGGATTGGTTATTTCCAAAATAGGTCGGATCGTAACCGATGCACACCCCTAGTTCTGTTTCAGCATTAATATCCCTTATCACCCCTAATGCATCCGAAGACCACATCACCTTGTTCCAGCAATTCTCCTTTGCAATTTCTGTTGCCCATTCTATTGCCTTCAATTCAGCAATATTTGCTTCCTCGCAGACCGCCATTTTTGTTGCCATACATATCAGTTTGCCTCTCCTATCACGAGCAATCATGCCCAGTACAGATTTACCAAACTTACAAGCCGCATCAGTGTTCACTTTGATCCAGCCCTCAAGAGGGGGGTTCCAAGTTTCATCCCGAGGTTAGAGGTTAGAAAGAGGTTAGAGGTCCATTTTCATATTTATAGTGTTCCGTTGAATATGGAAATTTCATGGATTAATTAGAAATTGAATAAAAAATTTCCAAGTTCGGTTTTGACACAAATATATCAGTTTTGAATTGGAATTCAAACCATAGCCATAAAAAATTTTAGGCCATTCAATCACACAAATATGTCAGTTTTGAACTTAATAAAATTGATTTGATATGTTTGGTTAATCGGTTTCACTTTAATTTTTATTTAATTTTATAAAATTTAATTTTTGAACTTTTTTATTTTGAATATTTTGACATTCGAGCTATTTTTGTGCTAAAAATTTGTTGGGCTTAAACTTTGTTTAAAAAATTACATTTTATTCAAAACCTAATACATAAATGATTAAAAAAATAACATGACAAATAAACATATTAAACTAAAATAAAGTAAAATAAAATTACTACACTAATACAATAATCCAGTAATACAGGTCCAAATTTAAGTTAATACAACAAAGCTTATATATCTGTAATATTAAACTAATTGTTATATTCTTTATACAATAATCGCAGGATCATAATTCAGTAATCTATTAGTTTGTAAAAAAAAAATAAAAAATTATAAAGTAATCAATTCAGTTTAAATTGAATTTTAACGTCAAAAATTGAACCAAACCGAAACGATTATCGGCTTTGAAAATGTTTTGAATTTTTAAAACCAATTCAATTCAATTATACTAAAATAACCGATCTAAACAAATTTAATTAGTTTAAATCGATCGATTTAATCGGTTGATCAATTTTTTTGCATACCTATAATATTAGTCAACAGCATGGTTAGGATAATATATATGTATATATTACTCTTTAAATATTTAATTAAATGATAATATACATAGCTATAATGTCTGGCTGTGACAATAAGTACCAAATACAAAAAAAGAAAAAGAGTACATAAAACTACCATCTGAAAACTACCTCGCCTATGTAGGTGGGGCCGAGGTAGTTCCTGTTGTGACCTAAGAGTACTTACCACTTACCGCAACGGCAGCTTTTCATATAAAAAAATTCAAATACATCTCTATCAAATTAACATTTTCGACTAGTATAAGTTTATACACAAATCTTCACTATTGTGAAAAAAATATAATAATAATTTGTAAACTTGATTAAATTGAGAATATTTTTATTAGGTGGAATATAAATATAATAACTGCATATGGAAAAATAAAGTAAAATAACAATGACCATGTAACTAAAATAAGAATATAAAATGCACTCAATTAGAAATTTCTATAATCCGACCGCGGATAGAAGAATCCTAAACAACTGAAGCAGCAGCCTTATTCAAACACAGGAATATAACATCCTAGTGAGCCAAACTGACCGCGGCAAAAAGGAAATGGGTTTTTAGCTCATTGGTTTTAGATTTTTATTTTTGGCATTAGGGTTTTTAAAATTTTTTTGCACTTTAGCCATTTAAACAATTTGGAATTGCTAAAACTGTGTAATATATTTACTGCAATAAAAAAAAAATAGTTAAAGGAGTAACAGGCATAAAAATATGATTTTTTACCAAAAATGCATAAAAAAATATGAAGTTTAAAAATTAAAGGGCCAAAAAACAAATTAAGGGACTAAAATGTAAAAGTTTAATAATTGAGGGAGCGGCTGTACCAAATACGAATAATAATTAAAATAAAAACTTTTATTTTATATTTTATTATTATTTTTAGTTGAGAGTTTAACTTGTTCCTCAAGTCGTTATTAATTTCTTTAGGAAAGCTTTTTCTCCCAAACAAGCTAAATCACACAGAGAAAGAAAAACTGTGAACTGAGGGAGAGAGATCGGGATCGGAAAAAAATGGAGTGCGTGTTCGGTTTGGTGGGTAACGAGTTCGCGATAGTGGCCGCCGACACATCGGCGGTTCACAGCATACTGGTCCATAAGTCTAACGAGGACAAGATCATGGTCCTTGATTCCCACAAGCTCGTCGCTGCTAGCGGCGAGCCCGGTGACAGGTCCCAAAACTTTTTTAGATTTTTCTTTTAATTTTTGTTTAATTTTTGAATTTCGTTCTCTCTAATTTCGGAATTTTATTTTTTATTTATTTATTTATAAAATTATTGGGAATTAGGGTTCAGTTCACCGAGTACATTCAAAAGAACGTGGCTTTGTACCAGTTCCGTAATGGGATTCCACTAACTACTGCTGCAGCTGCTAACTTCACCAGGGGCGAGCTCGCTACGGCTTTGCGAAAGGTATTTGATTTTCTTTCTCTTTTAGTTTATTTTTGGGTTTTGTAGTATTTCTTAGGTTTTTTGGGTAGGAGTTAAAGTTGACTATTTAACATTGGGTTGCTTATGATAATTCGGAAATTCTAGGCTTTCCTTTTCTTTTAATTTTGAATAGGGTTTTTTTTTTCAAATGCAATATGGGAATGATTGATTTGGAGTAATGGTTAAAATGTATTACAATGGTGGGTAATTGCTTCCTTGATTGTTTTGGGGAAAAATCCTTTGATATTTTGGTAAGGTGTATGCAAATGTTCTACTTCCAAGCATTACGATGTGGGATGAGGATTAGCAAATAATGTTATATATGGTGGAGTTTTTGAAGTTGTTGAATCTGTGTTAATCTTAAGCAGTCAGCAGTAGTCCTTGTGTAAACCATTTAACAATTCACCTTACAACTTTATTGATTACTCAATGGCTACTCTGTAACTCAGTGGTGTCCAATAACATCACATTTGGTTGTGAGGCCAAAATTTTCCATGAATCTGTTGTCTAAGTGGGCTTTCATTTGTTTCATTTAATAGAGGTAACATGCATATAGGGCTTTGAATCTGAAGGTCTATTATTGTGTATTCTACATAGTCAGGCAGTAAGGTAGCCAGGTTGGTGTTATAGGATTTTAGTTGTTTTGGATGGCTGTGACCCTATTCATTGTTATTGAAAGAATAATTTTAGATGTCCACAAGTTATGTCAAACGTTTGTTTGAGATTGCATGGAATAATATCTTTGGGAAATAATGCAGGCAATAAGAAGTTAATAGTGAATTTAGGCACAGGAAAATTTTGATATATGTCAACTTGAGAAATTTCCTGTTTTTTTGTTTGTCAGCGTATTGAACAAAAAAAAATTGATGTTAAAAAATGAGGTTGAAAATTTTCTAACCAGGTCTAGACTTCACTCAAGTTTTACTGGTGAAAGGAATTGGGAGCTTGTGCACACAGAATTGTGGTTATAACTCTTTGGTTATGTAGCATTGTGTTTACTTCAATGGACGGCTTAATATGAGGTAGAAACAATTATGGAAATTATTGATCTCCCATCTAATGGGAGATCCTTGAAAAGGGGTTGATGAGTGGGAATGCCTGCACTAGGACAAATCACCTATGGTTGAGAGAAGTCATATTTCAAATAACGTTTCTTTTTTAATTCCCTGATATGTGATTGAAATTTAATAGAACTTGATCTGTATATAAGCTTAGTGGCTGATGCAAAACACGCAGTTTCCTAATGCTCACCTTTTTGTGCTGGAAATAGAATTATTGCCTGGTGCTTGGATATATTACTCTTATTTAACTGCGATGTCTATTTCTTTTTCAGAATCCATATTCTGTGAACATTCTTCTTGCTGGCTATGACAAGGAGATAGGTCCCTCACTCTTCTACATAGACTACATTGCTACCCTTCACAAGGTTGACAAGGGAGCATTTGGTTACGGATCCTATTTCTCACTCTCCATGATGGACAGACACTATCACAGTGGCATGTCTGTAGAAGAAGCAATTGATTTGGTCGATAAATGCATCATAGAGATTCGGTCCAGGCTGGTTGTGGCCCCACCTAACTTTGTGATCAAGATTGTGGACAAGGATGGAGCAAGGGAGTATGCTTGGCGTGAGTCCATCAAGGATGCTGGTGTTGCTTCAGCCTGAGAGTGGTTTTTCCTGTGTCACCAGACACGTTTTCCATTTTACTAGATGTTTAAGTTGTCTGGACAACAGGGGAAAGTTTATAACCCTGCTTAAACCTGTTTCAATGCTCTTAAAGATATGCTGGAACATTCATAATTTGTTAAAGTTACTGAATTTAGAAGTGGGAATATTGTTTTCTGTTGTTTCTGAAAATGCAGAGCATTACAAAAATTGATCACTATGAAGCTTTGGAGATGTGCTGAAGTGAAGAACATGGAGAGGGACAGTTATCTTCTCGTTAATTTGCGTATTAATACATGCTAGTTTGCAGTCCTAGCCTAAAAGGTGAAAATCTTCATATTTTTGTGATGAATGGAATGAACAAAGGCACAGAGCCATATGGACTAGGAACTACACCGGCTTGGAAGAGAGCAATAAATGCAGTCATCTAGACTAAATTCATTTAGTATTTAACTTGCATTTCCAATGAAATTTATGAACAAAATAATCATTTTTATTAAAAAATATTATTACTATTAGTTATAAGTGTTTTTAATTAAGGTTCAGACAATAAAGTTATAAGTTAACACAATTTAATAATCCCGTTTCTCAAATCTTGATAAATAAATCATCAATGCTGGATTCACTTTTATGAATTTAAAGTATAATTTTTTGTCCACGATTAAAATCATGCTATATCAAATGATAAATAAATTTGATTTTAAAATTTGATTCTAGCTTTGCCCATAAAATCATTTAGGCTTAAAATGGTATGTGAGTGCTATTTTGTCAACCATTAAAATCATGCTATGAAATTTCCTCGTCATCTATTTATTTGTTTGATAGCAAAAAGAACTTCATTAAAAGGGAGCCGAAACATCTTGTTAATTATTTTAATTTCTCCCGTTACTTTTCTTTTTTTTTTTAAATAAAGTTTTTATCAACACAAAAAAAAATGAATATATATAAATTTTAATATATTTTTATAAATTTTATAGTTTTACTTTAATGATTGAAGCCTCCGAGTTCCGATTCTTTACTGGCTCATAATGAAAATGCTTTTCAAGACGACCCTCTGATGCAAGCTGTTTCTGTACGGTGTGAGAAAAGGAAAAGGAAAAGGAAAAGAAAAATAAAACAAAAACAAAACAAAAGAAGAGCAACTGAATACAATCCACAATAGAAAAACAAAAATATATAAAGTTATTTTGGCGACTAATGCCAAAAATGCTGCCAATTTGGTGGAGAAGAAATCAAGCAGTCGAGAAGCAGAAGACGGTAGGTTAGGTGTGTGTTCGCTGTTTATGCTCAATAAAAGAAAGCTTTACTGCTTAAGTATGGTTGAAAAGAGGGTCTGATTAGTTGAAAACCCTCTTGAAACTGGATTTATCATGTTGTCTTCTTTTATGGATCTGTACTAAATTGTGAGTTTCTTTTTTTTCCCCCATTAAAATGCAAAAGAAGGTATTTGAGTACTAAGCCATTTGTGTTGAACGATGAGAATGGTCTTTTCTGTTCATACGGAACAAGGGCAATTCCAATGACACTTTTGGCACGTTACTTTGCCTTCTTATTTCTGTGATACATGTAAGAATCAGCTCTTTCATTTTATTAATTTCAAAATGACCTTTTTTTTTTTGGAATAAATAAGCCAAAAACGTTGAAGTGTCAAATGTCATTTACGTTCTTTATTTTCTGCTGCATTTAATAGCTCTCAGTTTTCTCTCTCTCAGAGGAATTTAGGTCTCCGAGGTTTCTTTTTTTAATTGTTAATTTTTTTAATTTTTTCCCATGTTTACAGGCGGGTTTTTGATCGTCTTTGTCATTTGAAACTTACTGCTCACTGCACCATTGTTTTTCGTGGGGTTTGTTTCTGTACTTGATCTTTTATGTTTGCATTGGCATGTTTCTCTTCCATAAGAATTTATTGTTTTCCTTGTTTTTATATGTGTGGGTTTTGTTACTTATGTGGGTTATGGGGCTTTAGTCATGGGTTAATAGGTATTCAAGTAAAAGTTTGCCATTTAAGCGGATCAAAGTGTTCAGTACTCAATTAATTGCTGCACTATGAAGACATTGATACTATTTCTCTGCATTCTGAGTTATTATTTAGTTTCGTTATCATCCAATGTTTCTGATCCTGGGTTTACTGGTTTAGTATCTATCTTTTACGTTATGGTTGGTTTTTCTAAATTTCAATTTTTTTTCCTTCCTGATGTGGCTTCATCAGGGTTTGGATTTGAAGTGTGTATAGCTGTGTTTTTGTATGTTGCTGCAGCGCTATTTGTAATCTCTTTGTAAACAAGTAAATGGGGAGTACTTCTAGTAGCTAAGTTTCTTAAATAATGGTTTTGGGGGAGAGAGTGGGAGAGTTTTAATTACTTCATAGTTGAAACTCACTGTTCTTGATCATGACAGTGACTGTTTGGTGATGGATGCATTTGGTGGTAAGTGGGATGATGATGAGTGCTCCGTCATTGGAGATAAAGGGGAAGTTGGGTTCATAGACTTTGATGATGACAAATCAGTTTGTAGTTACAACCCAGTTGACGAGGGTCCAATTGTTATTTCTGTCCCATTCGCCTTCGTGCATGGACAGCCTCAGTCAGTATTTGCCGGAGAAATAGCTGCACAGTCAATTACAGTTAAGAATACCACAACTGATCCGGTTGATCTATGGGGTATAAAAATTTATGCCTCAAATCCTGAGAATTCTTTTACACTTTCTCTGATGGAGCCTCCATCTGCAAATTCGGATGGGAAAAGTGCCCGAGGCTTCCTTGAGTCTTTTTCCTTGGAAGATAGAGTGCTTCAGCCAGGTGAGACTTTGACTGTATGGCTGTCTTGCAAACCAAAAGAAATCGGTATGCACACCTCAATTGTGCATTTTGATCTGGAGACAGACAAGATAGAACGGGTGGTTTTTCTCTTGGCAGAAGATAAGATCTCCCAGTCTTTGGCTTCTAAGGCCCCCTACTCGAAAAGAAAGAAAAAGAAACTATTTACTGTGGATGCATTTGTAACAAGTTCACGTCCTGCACGTCCTGCACGTCCAAAGAACCAGCCTTTCAAAAAGCGTCTTCCCCGATATGACATTCCAATTAATATTAGAGAATTGCTTGAGAGCAAGCAGATCCCTGATGTTGTCCTAGAAGGTCTTAATGGAGAGAACTATGCTTGTTTTTTTAAAACTTTACTTATCATGGAAGAATTACAACTGGAGGTAACTTCTTAATTGTAGAGGATGGAAATGGTAACTCTGTTGATTTTTATTTATTTATTTATTTATTGTTTTGGGTGCCAAAATTTGGGGTTTGTAATTCAGGAAGACATGAGGACCTATGACATGGAACATGTTACTTTTAAGAAGAGGGGAAGTCAATTTTTGTCCCTTGTAGTTCCAGGGCTTGCAGAGAGAAGACCATCACTTGTCTATGGGGATTATATTTTTGCTAAGTTTGCTTCTGAATATGAAGATGATGAATCTCTTCCATATCAGGTTTGTTTTTGCTGACGCATGAACCACCTGACTATTAAAATACTTTTACTTTTGAACTTATTAAAAGCAAAAAAGTTTATTCTGTGGTTCACAGAATGGTCTTTAACTTCTATTATCATTTTTCATGTAAAGAAGGTTTTATTAACATGTTTTTGATATCTTCCACTAAAAATGATTTTTAGAGAAAATTTGAAAATACCTTGCCTCTCTTTCATGTTAGGCAGAAGTTGATCTAACATGAATACTTTATTTGAACTTGCATCCATGTGTTACTGTAAAGTGCATTCTGTTTTCACATGTTGTTGGTTTACATTTCTTGCTGTTGTTATTGTTATTATTTTGACATTAAAATCCAGCATCGTATATTTTGTTTGCTGAACTGACTCTGCTGTTCTCAGGGTCATATCCACCGTGTTGAGGCTGATGAAGTGCATTTGAAGTTTGCCCCTGAATTTCATTTGTCCCATGTTGATGGTAACTTCTATAATGTACACTTTACGTACAATCGAGTCAACATGAGAAGGTTATACCAAGCTGTTGATGCTGCAGAACACCTAGAGACAGATTTCTTATTTCCATCAGAGTCCTTGGAAAGGAGGCTGATTAGACACACTCCACTGGCCCCTATATCTTGCCTTCTTAATGAGGAGCAGATTTATTCAATTGAGATGATCCTTGGCTGCAAAGGAATGCCACCTTATGTGATTCATGGACCTCCAGGTACAGGTAAGACTATGACAATTGTGGAAGCAATCCTCCAGCTGTACAGAACTCGGAAAAGTACTCGGATTCTTGTGTGTGCACCTTCTAATAGTGCAGCAGACCACATATTAGAGAAACTCCTCAGTGAGAAGACTGTTGAAGTAAAAGAGAATGAATTGTTCAGGCTGAATGCAGCTACTCGTATTTTGGAAGATGTAAATCCTAATCATATCCGCTTCTGCTTCTTTAATGATCATATCTTCCATTGTCCTCCACCTAGTGCCCTCTTGCGCTATAGGATCATCATATCAACTTATATGAGTGCCTCACTCCTTCAAACAGAAGGTGTTCGACGAGGTCACTTTTCTCATATTTTCTTGGATGAGGCTGGCCAAGCTTCAGAACCAGAAACGATGATCCCGTTATCCAACCTCTGCCAAAAGGACACAGTTGTTGTTCTTGCTGGAGACCCAATGCAATTAGGTCCAGTTGTGTACTCCAAAGATGCAGAAATTAATGGTTTGGGGAAATCATACTTGGAAAGGGTTTCTGAGTCTGAGCTTTATAGCTGTGGAGATGAAAATTATGTGACAAAATTGATTAGAAATTATAGATGTCACCCGGAAATTTTATATCTCCCTTCAAAACTATTTTACAGAGGAGAATTAGTTGCATGCAAAGATGACAAAGGTTCCTTGTTGGAAAGGGTGGACTTGCTTCCTAACAAGGAGTTCCCAGTCCTTTTCTTTGGTATTCAAGGCTTTGATGAGAGGGAGGGAAGTAATCCATCATGGTTTAATCGAGTTGAGGTAAGCAAGGCAGTGGAGGTCATAAAGAGACTGACATCAAGTAGGAATTTTAATGAAGAAGACATTGGAGTAATAACTCCATACCGACAGCAAGTGCTGAAACTAAAGAAAACCCTTGAAAATTTGGACATGCCTGATGTTAAGGTTGGAAGTGTTGAGCAATTTCAGGGACAGGAGAAGCAAGTTATAATAATATCTACTGTCCGCTCGACAATCAAACACAATGAATTCGACAGAAACCACTGTTTGGGATTTTTGAGTAATTCCAGAAGGTTCAATGTGGCTATTACCCGTGCTATATCATTGTTAATTATAATCGGGAACCCTCACATTATCAGTATGGTATGACTTCTCTTTTACAATCCCTGAAAGGCCACATTTCGATCAGTCCAAATCAAAACTTTACATACGCTTTTACATGCATTTTGCCTTCTGTACCTGATACTCATTAGTTGCTAAAAGTACTGACAATAAAGGCAATTATCACACTTGCATCGCAATTTGTATCATTCACGAGTAACATGTCTAATGACAAGCATGCTTTGACAGGAGTTTCTGATGAAGGGTTATGACTTCAACTTTCTGCTTTTCGATTCATTTTGGTTTATGCTTTCCTTTTGGTTTGTAGTTGTCAAACTAATACATTTTCTTATTTGATTGCTGTGCCAAGGGAACTCTGTATAACAGTTTCCAAATCTGTGTAGTAAAGTTAATGATCTTAATTTCCAAATGCTAAATCATGTATGCTGTTTGTTGTCTAGATGCTGCTACTTTGGTGTTTTTAGTGCTTCCTTTTAACTTTTGGTTAGCTGTTTATATAACTAATACGTTAAGTTATTTGCATTTGGTAGGATCCATATTGGAACAAGCTTTTGTGGCGTTGCGTAGACAACAATTCATATCAAGGCTGTCCTCCCCCTGAAAGGCAGGAGTCTGTCTATGAGAATGAATCACCAGAAGATGAGTTTGGGTACAACGAAGAAAATCCTTTGTCCTCTAAAGATTTTGAGTGCAGGGAAGAGTCCGCGCAAACAAAAGATGTTGGATATGGAGAAGAGTGCTTGCATACAAATATCCCTCAACCTGTCAAGGATGAAGATGAATGGTCCGATGGATGGAAGTAATTTTGTCTTAATAGACAATACAAACATGTATTTTTTTGGCTTTTTTTGAATATATACATTGGATTCAGGGCTCTAGAGTTGTCTGCTAGAACTATCTTCACTTTTTTTCATTAATCCTTTTGTTGGGCGATGAATGTATATCACTCTGTAAAGAGCGGAATAGAGAAACATGATTTTCTTTTGACTTTGTTCAAGTTCCCTAGATTTGACTGCTTTTCAATGTTATGTGTGCTATGGAAATTGACTATCAACATGTTATAATTTGAACAGATGTTTAAGGCAACAATAAAAGTGCATTCACAATTTCTATCTATACAGTCATTTACTTCCCCATACAAAATGATCACAGAAAGAGCAAAAAGTGGAAAATCAGTACGCCAGAAACCAAACAACATAAATAATAACAAAATTGATGCTTTGCTGCAGAGCTTGGCACTTCTTCTACAGATGAGTCTGGCGGTGATGGTGGTTTCAAGGCAACTTGTGGTGGGAAGCTTGAATTCTTAGGCTGTGGTGGAGTGCTTATTTCAGGAGATGATTCATTATCAGGACCTGCAAATTATAAACACTCAGATAACAAAAGTTACATAAAACCATTTGTGGAAAATACAAGGATGAAGATAATTTATCATACAAACATACCAGAAGCAGAACCTGAAACTGTTGCACTGTATAAGGGAGGCAGGGTTTGAGACCCTGTTCCATTGAAAAAACATTCCAACTTTATTATTCCATGTCCATTATTTATTTTCCATCAGAAACATTGAACCAAGATAATCAAAGCTGAAACAAAGATTCCTTTCCAAGTGTCAATAGTAATTTCTCTCAGACCAAGAAAATGTAAAAATCAAAATCTTGAAAATTGTGTCTTTGTGAAACAAAAATCGTTTCTTGTGCAATTAACCTATGCACCCCTATGGATTTTACTGTTTGTAAAAAGGAATGTTTGGTAAAGAAGAAAATTAAAACAAGAACTGGATTTCGCATGAAAATTCTTTCCGAGATAATTTTTGTGGAAGCAAAAAACAGAAACCGGAGGGAGGGTTTCGAATGTAAATTTAAGAACCTGAGCAAAGCGACTGCAAAGAGCCACTCCTCGCTGAGCCATCGTTCATCAGAGGGCAAAGAGAAGACAGAGAGAGCACTCTGGCTTCGTCGATCGGGAACCCGAAAATGCGAGGCTCTTGAAGAAGGTAGCACAAGCAGATGGCATCGCCGGTGTCGAAAGCCAACGAGAACGATTCACAGCATCTCGAAGGGACGACGTCGGAGAGATTGTTCGGCGGCGACGAGACGTAGGACAGACACGGGGAGAACTTGACGAGGTCGTCGGTGCACGAAGCCGGCGGTTGCTTCGCCGCCGATGAGTGGTGGAGGAGGAGAAGAAAAGCAAGAAGGAGACCAATGAGCGAGGAGTAGGGCAGAAGAAGAGCCATCGTTAATGGCGGTGAGTCTGTGTACGTGGCAGAGAGAGAGATGGTTTTTACGTCCGGTCACCGGTGGGAAAGTACGTTATACAAATTTTTGCTCTCTATACATATAAAGCCAAGTGGCGGGAAACAAAAGCTGTTTTTTTACCCGAAATACCCTTTTTGGTTTTTTGTTGCTTTCTTGATTAGTCATGATTTTATACACTAACCATCTCAACTATTAGACAAATGGAAATTTCACCAATTAATTTTCAAAATTTTTATCACAAAAATTTACTGTGGATTAATAGAGTTTTTCGTACGAATGAACAAATATATGTGATGGTAGAATATATAAAAATATATAATTTTGGTATAGAACATATGCACGTTTTTAATATCAAATGCGTGCACACCAAAATAATATGTAAATCTGCTATCTAATTTCATGTAAAAGATAATGGACAGTGACTATTTAATTACATGTAAAACGTAGTGGACCCAGCAAATTTGTTCAGAAGGCACCATTAGTTACCAACGTGATTAAACTAAATTATTTATAATATAACAAATTATTCATAAACTATATAAAGAGTTACGATAGAATTTATTTATTTATTTTGTATTAAAAGTTGGCCTTAACTTGCAAGTTTTAAAGTTTTTAAAATCAGTTCACAATCAAAATATAAATTAACAAAATTAAACACAGAGAAACTTAAATGAGTATATAAGTTATTATATTTAGTATACTTTACATACTTGTAAATTCTAAATTCTTTATGCGAATATTTGCAATAAAAAAATTAAATTTAAGATTAATTAATTAGCTATAATTTTAAAACATATTGAATAGTAGAGATAATATAAATTTATAAAATTTATTATGAAGTAAATTAATAAAATATTAATAAAGAGAGATTTTTAAGGATTTTTTTTGGGTCATCAGTGTTTTTTGTTTTTGTTTTGTTTTTTTTTTTTTTTAAGGAATTGATATGATCCTTTAGTGACTGGATAACTCATTCAAAATAAAAGCGTCAAAAAAAAAAAATGGGAAGAGGAAAGCACTATATAAACTAGCCAAAAACAAACAAATATATTTTTTGCTACTCAAATTCATTACAAAAAGAAAATATATAATAATTTCCAATAAATAAACAGCCAATATGACTCTCAATAATCAATCACCCAATAGAATAAATAATACACAACCCCAAAAGAATATCTCAAATGATGAGGAAATAGAAGAAATATACAGAGATTTATAAATCCCATCAATTTAGAAGAGCTTCATTGCTAGAAATCCCAATATTGCAAATAGTAAAACAGAGGGTGAGAGACTGTATGAAGATGATGGAGTCAGAACTGGACGAATCCCTGGAGCTGCAGTTGGAGCTTCGGAGCCTGTCCCGGACCCGGTCGAGCCAGTCCCGGTCCCTGATGGTGGAGATGGAGGAGTCAAAGTGGGTGTGGTATCAGATTTTGGAGAAAGAGAAGGTGAATTGGGTTCTGAAGAAGCTGCAAAAAAAAAAAAAAAAAAAAAAAGAGTTAAAAACTTGTTGGACATTAACAAGAAGATTTGACAAATGCTAAGCATTTAATTTTAGACAGCAGTGACTAAAAAAAGTTACCAGAAGGAGTATCAGATGGTGAAGCTCCAGGAGATGGAGTTGGCTCAAGCGAAGCAGGACCTGAAAAATGAACAATTTGGATTGCTTAGGGAATGTTTGTGTCAACTAAATAAATATATTAATTGGAAGAAACGGTATAAGAAATTAAGTCTTAAGAAATTGTTATTACCTGGAGCAGGAATAGGTGCACCACTTGCTGCAAATAAAGAAATAATTCTTCCCAAATTAGTATGGAATTTTGAAGAACAAACAGAGCAAATTTTAAGGAACACAGAATTTGATTATTATTAGTACCTTTGCACTGGACAGGGACACCGGGCATGTTGCAAGCGCGAGGAAGCGAAATGGCGAGGGAACGGTTGATGGGTAGTTGGAAAGGAACGCTACCGGTGACTAAGAGGCAAAAACAGTCCATGCCTGAGCTTGTGACTGATTTGAGTGAGTCGCAGCAATCAGAAGTCGGTGATGTTCCACTGGAGGTACTATTTGTGAGGAAATTCATGCACGGCGTGAAGCTGGAAAGCATTGAAGCATTGCATGGAGTGCTTATCTGCCCCGAAACCTGCAAGGCCAAGAGGATGGCGGTGGCCGCCAATGCACTGATTAGGCGACGAAGAACCATCCAATGCGCCATGGATATGGACTTTTTGCGTTTTGGTTGAAGGGTGTTTTTTCTTTTTTATAATGTTGGAATTGTGGAGATGATAGAAGAAGTTTGTACAAAGAGATGGATATATTAACTGTGGAAGTTTTGTGGGTTTGTAAGAGAAAATAATGATAAGGCCAATTTATAGATGGAGGGAAAGATTGGTGGATTTGAAGTTGGTTTTGGAGCTCAACTACCTTGACAAACTCTGTTTGGTGACAAACTATGGAGTCCATTTTGACTTGCATTTTGGTGGCTGACATATATATATGATGGCTTCCTCTTATACGTCCGATAAGCTGATGCTGTGTCCCTCCACGATTGGTCAAGAGCTAGAGTTTAAAGCTAATTTGTGATTATTTAGTCAGTAGCGGTCCAATTTTAAGTCGTTTACTCTTTATCTCTTACATTTAATTATATCTTTATTGTCCAACAAAGTTTGGGACACAAAATACTATAATAATTAATTAATTAATGGTAAGCTAAACCCTGAAGACCAATTTCAATCCTTGACGTTTCCGTTAACTTAAGGAATGGTCTTATGGCATGCATAGTCCATAGTTATGAAGATGAAATCTTGAGTTTGAATCAAATTGATATATCAGGAAACATATTGAACGGAATGAATCATATTTAGGACGTAGGATTAAATTGGATCGAATATAACATGATTTGATATGTTTAATTTTGTCATGTGTGTGTTTAGTACAGTTTCGGATTAGATAACAATATTTGATAGTGCTATATTAGATTGTACTGTATTTTAATTTTTTTAAATATTTTAGAAAATGTAATTTTAATTATTAATTTAAATAAACATTACATAAAAAAATATATATAATATAATTTTTAATTAAAAATTTAATGAAACATAATATTATATTTTTATGAAAAAATTAAACATAATTTAATAGAAATATATCATAATTGTTCATAACAAATAGAAAAAGATACTAAAATTAAAAAAAAAATTAAGAATTAATATAATACACATGTGTTACTCATAACAATTACTTCAACTGTTTCAATCTCTAATTCTAGTCCGCTTTTTATAATCCCAGTGGGATATAAAATTCAATCCCTTTCCTTATCCAGCATTCCAACCACAATCCAAGATTTTTGACAAACTATATTTCAATAAGTCAATTCAGTTGTGTATGAATAATAGAAAATTACAAAAAAGTTATGACAGATTAAGATTTTATTGATGTCCCATTATATTAAGAGATTTAAAGGCATAGATGATTTGCTAGAAAATATTTATCAAATACCTTTTTAAATAGGATGGACCCAAACAATTTAAAGGTTGTATAAAACGGCCCAAATGATAATCATATAACATCATCCTTGTAGAAAACTTCTATTGCGGCTTTGATGACATTAATATCAAAGTTAGGTTACCAGAAAAAGGTTTATCACTTCTTGTCCAATATCTCTGTTTCATCCTAACAATGATCAACAACATACCAGCATGCACACCTTGCGACATGTTTAAGAAGATTAAAACATTAACTTAAGCATCCGGATAATACAATAGAAAAGGCACCTAAGCAATCAATATTATTATAATAAGAACATAAATTACCTCATGTTGCCTTGTTTAGTTTACCAAATAGTATACACAGCCTAATCAGAAACCAAGCTTAATTTTTGCAGCCATATCTTAATTTTCTTATAAAACAATTCGACCCACAAGTTCAATCACTCCTAGACAACTTTTGGGTACAAACTACTTCTGGGGAAATCAATATGGCTTCCAAAGTGATCATCAACAATGTTGGTGTTAACATATTGGTCCTAATGACCATGCTTTGGGGTACATCAATGGCTCAGCAATCAGACTGCAACAATGTGCTGATTAGTATGGCACCGTGCCTAAACTATATAAGTGGAAGTTCATCAACTCCATCATCTTCTTGCTGCTCCCAACTTACCAATGTTGTTCAGAAAGATCCTCAATGCCTCTGTTTGGCACTAAATGGCGGTGGTAGATCATTGGGTATCAATATCAACAAGACTCTTGCTCTTACGCTTCCCCGTGCTTGCAATGTACAAACTCCACCAGTCAGTCGCTGCGATGGTAATTATGTTCCATATTAATGTCCTAGATCATCAAACCCTGCATTTTGTGACAAAATCATTAATGTTAATTAATTTTTTTAGTATGAATTAAAAACTTTGTGAGTTTGGCATAATGCAGCTGCTAATGGACCTGCAACTTCCATTGGTTCCCCAGAAGGTTCACCAGGTGATATATACGTTTTGAGCTTAATTTTCTTCTCCAAATTTTACTTTCTCTTTTTAATATCAAATTTTTTGCTGTCTAATTTCCTGAATTTAAAGCATATAAAAATTTGTTCATCTTGTTGAAGTATACAAGTTAGTCAAGGTCCATCTTTCTATATGACATGGAAATAATTAATCAACGAGGTCCATTCTGAATCTCTCTCTCTCAACCTCATGAATGAGATGAAGGTTTAGTGATTTATATCTGAAATTAAGAAGCCCAAAAATCAGTGACAACAATTAATGGAGGGATTATATATAAATATGATGCAGGGAGCAAAAGAGTTCCAGTGACTGGTGGAAGCTCTTCTTCCATGGGAGCATTCATGAAGATGCCACTATTACTTCATTTCGTCCTGCTTGTGGTGTTCAATTATATTGCAATATATGCTTCTACTTAATTCCATCATCATCAGCTTCTGAGATTAATTTCTTTGGGGGGTTTCTTCGGAGCTTGATTGTACTACGTACCTATTACTATTTGAGATCATCTTACTATATTTGATCTGTAATTTGTATCTGTTTATCTACTCCATCCACTGTTTGTGAGGCTTAATATGTAACATCGGTTGCTTAAAATAAAGTAATAAATTCAATTTCTATGTTCCTACCTTTTTTTTTTTGATGAATAATTTCTATGTTTCCACTTGTTTAATTAATATATATTGCTCCGTGTATATATGGCTATTATATATAGTTTCAAATTCGATCCCCTGTTAATCGTTAATTCTCTGTATAAACTCTGGATTTTAATTTACTAACTGGTTAATATAAAAATAAAAAATAAAAGAAATTGATTTTTGCAACAGGATATTAATATTAGTACGACATCGCTACTGATTTTTTTTTTTTTAGCATACGAGATAAATATTTCAACCTGTCACAATATATTTTTTTACCTTAATTAAATGAGAAACGAACATAACTTTACTTACTAGTGATTTCTTTTTATTTTTATTTATTTTTGGTAAATTATTCTTTTTAGATTTTTCGGTAAATTACTTTTATTTTTTTATTTTTTTGGTAAATTCCTTACTAGTGATTTCTTGTACGTAGGATTGTTTTAAAATTGTTATATGCCCAAAAAGAAAATTATCTAAATCAACTTGGTTTATTATCTTTTTTTGCTTTGTTTTTTTGGACATAACTTGGTATATAATGTTAAGTAACAAATTTCGTGAAAGTTATTATGCTACCTAAAAGGGAATACTATCGTAACTAAAATAACTAATAATAATAATCACATCAATAATATGGTCCATTCTTTCAAAATAATAATAATAATATGGTCTTCATCTAAACAAAGAAATAGTAGTAATAATAATAATAACAACAACAAAGTCTATTAATTCGCCTATTCCTATTGCAAATATAAAAAATAAAATCGCCTTTTCGTTTCTTCCTAGGGCTAATCTATTTACATCAACATCCCCAAGAAAAGAAATAAAACAAAAACGGAAAGCGGTAAAAGAAAAAAGAAAAACTTTCATTAAAAAAATAAAAAAACACTAACTTTATTCAACTTCTAAAATAAGGCTTTAGTTCAAATAATCATTCATATTACACCAATGCAAATTTAATTTATTATCTAATTATTGTGCAAAAAATTTATTCTTATACAGATTATTCAAACATATATGGTAATTTTTTTTTTGAAAACAAACATAAATGGTAATTTAAAAGCACTAAACTTTATTAAAATATTAATTTAATTTATTTATTAAGTGATATGGAAGATGATGTGTCAATATTTAATTAGTTTATCTTTTTAATTTATTTATTTATTTAAAAATTCACTTTTTTATATTTAAGTTATATAAATATGTCAATTAATTTTATCACATATGTGATGTGGTAAATAAATTTTATATTTGTAACATTTACAAATTTTAAAAACTTTGGTATTTTCTTTTTGTTAAGTTTTCCAACTTATTCTCAAAGGACTTTATAAAGTAACCAAAACATCCAAAGATATTAGTCGCGAAACCATATTACCATCCATGAAGTTGTTTTGGTCATTTTAATTTCTTGAGTTCTTTATTTATTTTTTATGAAAAATTTTATTACTAAAAACAAATATTTGACTTTCGTAAATGCTAAGGGACACGTAAGAAGATACAGCATAAGCACCCCTAGACCATGCTTCACAGACAGGTTTTTAAACATCACTAATTATAAACAATCATAATCTCAAGAGTGAAAAAGAAAATTCTTGGTTTTAATTGAAGCTACCAAACAGATGACACATGTTCTTCTCAGATTCAGCATTTCTCTATTCTCATTCAAAGCTTTGATTTTATTTTTATTTTTAAAAGAAAAAGAAAAAATAGTGAATTATTCTACACTTCTCTATCAAAACACAGTTTTTTCCAGATTCCCAAAAGAATTCCAGTTTGTAAGAAAAAAAAAGTTTGAAAAAAATAGTCAGAACGCGTTATGGTTTATCTTGACGAAAACAGGTAAATTTTTACCGAAAAAGTCTTCAGTTTTGAACACAAAGAAATTCTTTTAGCGTCTATAGAAGTTGGTGACCTGTATAACCGACCTTTAAAAAGAATTCCCATTTTAAAAGCTTTTGCCACATTAACAAAATTCTAATAGCCACCTTGTTTGAACACCTTAAATTGTAAGCTCACCAGTAACCTTCCAAATTGAGTAGGAAGAGTTTGGTCACCCACAAAAGGCCACATTCCATTTGTCATTATCTTCTCCTTTTTTCACTACAAAAGCCAAGCAATTTCCTCCCCCATCTCAACCAAACAACTAATCAAACATTCTGAAAACTGATACAGGGTTAGATTACTCATTACTCTATACCATTTCTTGTGCATTATTTCCTACACAACTTGAAGAGCTTCCAATGGCACAGAAGATGGACATTGGTGTGGTCCTTGCTCTGGTATCTATGCTGTGGGCAAGTGCATCAGCACAATCAAGTTGTACAAATGTGATCATCAGCATGTCGCCCTGCCTCGATTACATTACCGGGAATTCCTCAACCCCATCTTCAGGATGCTGCACGCAGCTCGCTAACGTTGTCCGGTCATCACCACAGTGCTTGTGTGAGGTCCTCAATGGTGGTGGCTCGTCGCTGGGGATTAATGTTAATCAAACTCAGGCTTTGGCTCTGCCTGGTGCTTGTAAAGTTCAGACTCCTCCCCTCAGCCGCTGTAATGGTAAGAATTGATATTGAAAGGCCAAAAAAAGAGAGTAATTAATAACATCTCCTCCTATTAATCTGTATACTTTATTGTTGCAGCTGCTTCTCCAGCCGATTCTCCTGCAGGATCACCAGAATCTTCAAACACAGATCCCTCAGGTATTGTAAATTTGTTTTTTTCTTAAATATCTGGTTGCAAATCAATCTACAATATCCAACCATATCTCTATATTATTCTTCTCATAAAATCGAACTTGTAAAAAATGAACTGAATTGATTTATATATTTTAACATTCAGAATCCTAGATAATTTGTTGCCTTATAAAAGCTGATCATGTTCATATTTTGATCATGGAGTAGGAACTGGATCCAAAAATGTACCATCAACAGAAGATGGCTCTTCTGATGGAAGCGCCATCAAGTTGTCCACTCCGCTGCTCTTCTTTGCTATTTTTGCTGCAACATATGCTTCAACCTTCACAGCCTACTGATTTCTCTCTTTGTTACCAAGATTTTTCATGATTTTTGCATTCTTACATATGGTTGATGATTGTTAGTTGTATTTGTATTGATCGTCTATTATTTTTTAGTTCCTCTTAGGCTCAGAGAAGCCTTGAGTATTTATTATTATTATTATTATTTTATTTTGTGACCTCATCATCAGGGGTTGATATTGTTTTGTATTACTGAAGAGACTTGCTCTCTTTCCCATCTTAATAAAATGGTTTCTTGCTTATGAGAGCATCATCTGGCTCAATATGACATCTAGCAGTCAGAGGCAAAAAAAAGAAAAAGAAAAAAAAAAGAATCAGTAATGTAAAAGTTATTATTAAATAATAATAAAAGAAAGATTTTAAAAAAGTTGAAATGATCTAGAATCCTTCATTTAAAAGATGCGAAATACTATCCTTGAAATAAAAACGAGAGAACAAAATTTGGAAGTTTAATTTCGTAGTTGGATGTGCATGCCTACAGAAATGCAGTACATTCCTCAAACTCTTGTAGACTTTCATCAAGACACAACAAAGAGTTGACTCAGAGAGCCATCCTACAAAAGAATTCAAAACGAAAAAAATAAAAATCTACCTCAAGTAGATTTTAAATTCATCTCTGTTTCAAAGTTCTCGAGTATGTCATCTATGTAAGCGCTAAATTTAGATACACAAGAAGCAACCCAAGACAATAATCACTCCTGGTTTTTCCCCCACCAAAAACAATGCTAATCATTTGACATCCACAGAAATCTCATAATAGGAGTTGGAATAAAAAATCAAAAAAGGAAGAAAACAACCCCACAAATCTAGACAGCAATGCAATTAAGTATTTATCAGACTTGAATATATGATGACAGAACGCCAGAGACTATTCTTTTCCTCTGGATTAACAAATCAGAACCTTCAACAAGACAGTTGTTAACAATTTGCACATGCATAAATGTGTAACTTTGCAAGTAAATACCACAAGAAAATGGATTAATAGCTGCTTCTGGACAACCAGAAAGTAAATAAGCTGATATTATCGATACTGTAGTTAACAATAACTAACACACCAAGACAGAGATGCGAGAAGGCTGTCAGCAGTCCTTTACCTGGAATAGAAACTACATCACAAAATGTTGGAGGTTATGATTGCTTATAAAACAGAGAGGAGTCGGCAGATACTAAATGCCTCAGAACTAAAACCACTAACAAAGAAAAAACAAGACCATGGACACACTTGACACTCATATCATGCACAATCAAAAACATGAAAGTCCACCTCTTAATCAACAAACTGTATACCCATTAATTTTATTCAATTCAAAGTGTTGAAATATGTGCGGATGATTTAACGAATATAGACAATGCATAAATAGCTAAACCAGGTCATAAAATTTGTCAGTACATGAATATTATGCAGCCGGAAGCAACTCTGTTTTGAAGAGCGAATTGATAGGAAAGACAGCATTTTGATCCTTCAATGCAATAATAAGCTAGTAATAAACTCTATCTTACACTTTACAGATCAACCTAGTCTAACCTTTATCAAACTCGATCACTCATAATCCTTTGCCCATATCTGTTTTAAAGTCCACATACTCATAATCCAACCACCTACAAACTGTTAAATGCAAGTGTTATGTAGTCAAAACTATAGAAAACAGTATTTATAATCAGCAAAATCACCAGAGTTACAAAGTTATGTACTTCCATCTCATACAAATAATAAATAAATGCCTGGAATATCAGTGGAAGAGCCAATAACATGCTAGGCCGTCAGATACAATTTTAACAACCATCAGTCATAACAAAAAATTTAATGATACTTAATCTTCCATTTACTCTGCAAAAATTTTAATTTACATAAGCTACAAGGAAAAAATGCTCACAAGCATTAGAAATATACATACAGCCCTCTAACCAAAACTGGTACACATCAAGAATGTGATCGTGACTGTACAAATGCTTCTAGTCTATCCCACACCTCCAATGCTGCAGCCCTATCTTGATGCCGCTTATTCTTGCTGATCTGCATATTTAGAATGTTTTCTCACATTGAATATCACCAGCAACGAGAAAACAAAACAATAGATATAGGGAATCCTTATTCCAATACCAAAGGCAATACTTTGACAAAACTAGAATCAAGACAAAGAAGGAAAAGAAGTTCCTTACCGAGATGATCTTTACATTCCACTGCTTCACAATCTTTGCTGACTCAACACTGTCATCTTCAAAACGCATGAAAAAACCCATAACTGCAAATACATTAACTGAAATTAGCAGGAATGTAGTTTAAAAATTGAAAAAGCAAAAGCAACTAGAGATTAGAAATCCGATTTGCAAACTTCTTCAATACAAATGAAAAATAAAAAAAGACGGTTCCATAATCCTTCAAAAACCTAAATAAGCAAAAACAATCAATCACACTCGCAATGCAAAACCAAAACGCCTCAATTCCAAAACTACGTGAACCAGATAAACTTATATTCCCAAAATTTAAATTTAAATTCAAATTCTATAACAAATCAATGGGGTCAGCAATTTAACTTACTTTTATTGAAAATCTCAACATGGTCCTTGAAAGGCCAGTCCTTGAACTGCCACTCCTTTCCCAACACAAAAACAGCCACCACCCTATCCCAATCCTCCGCCTTCAAAGCAGAGGGCTTGTCCCTCACCTCATAAGCTGTCACTACTCTATCCCTGTCCCTACTGAACTTCTTCTGCACCGTCACACAGTCGGGCTTAGCACCCTTCATCTGCTTCACCTTCACATCAGTTGGTATAAAAACCCCATCTTCCAAAAAGTCCTTTACATTATAGATCGTAATCAGGGTCTGGAAAGCGCTCGGAACCAGAATTATCGGAACCCCTTCACCAATTTTGCTACCCTTCAAATGCATTTTAGGTTTTGGAGTAGGATCATAACCCATATCGTCTCCGTAGCCTCCCAAACCCCTCTCGTCCGCACCCATTAACCTACTCTTCGCAACCAACCCATCCTTCCTCTGCTGCGACTCTAAACGCTGTCGTTCTTCCTCGCGCCTCGTCGACGCCGTTAAAACACTGTAAAAGTTCCTACCTTTGCATTCCAACAAAGCCTCGCGGTCCTTCAAAGGCCGTTCCGCGGTTCTTATCAACGTAATGTAGTCGACGCTCTCAGTTTCCTTGTGAGCCCTAGCTCTATCATCAACCGGCCCGGGTTCAACGACGTCGTCTGAGCCGGGAACAGCAACATCATTGGGGCGGTACTCGTCGCCGACGGAGGGGAGGGGAAAATCGGGGAATCTAGGGTTTTGGGGAACAAGGAATTCAATGGAGTCAGAGGTGGAGACTTTACCGGTGAGATAATCGAGGAGGGGTTTCCGATCAGGGAAGGTGACGGAAGGGACCCCCTGGATGCGGGTGTTCTGGAAGTAATCGGTGTGCTTGAGGTGGTGGTTTTTTATGTAATAAACTAGGGTTTCAAGGGTATAGAGATTGCCTTGCTTTGAGCGATAGGCGGTTTCGGCTGAGCAGGGGAAGCTGTAGTCGGAGCCGAAGCGGAACTCTTCGTTGACTCGGACGATTTTGTCGAGCTCGCCTCGAATGGTGAAGTCGCGCAGAGCCGAGAGAGGGTCCATGAGAGCGAGTGAAAAAGAGAGTGATTGGGTGGATGAGTGAGAAAGCGAGTTGACCGAGTGGACTCGCTGGATGATGTAAATTTTCAACTAAAAAACCGCTCCAAAGAACCTTGTATTTCAAAGACAGATAACGGTGAGTGACGGTATGATTCTGAATCAAACTCAACATCCGGTTTGAATTAGGGCCTCGTGTGGTTTTAGATTTGGATCGTCAATTGGGCCGATGACCCGAAATCTGCTTATTCGGGCTAAATTTTGTGGGCCATGTTAACCTTGACAAATACTGCAGATGTTGACGTGACATGTCCTTATTGAAAATTGACAATGATGATGACTACACGTCTCGTATCGTTCGTGTCAGTGTTAAATTTTTTTTATTTAATTAAATTTTTATAATAAAATATATAATTTAAATTCGTTAATAAAATTATGGTATAATTTATTATTTAATTAAATTTATTTTTAAAATTATTTAAAAAAAATAAAAAAATATATTTAATTTATATTTTATAATATATACTAAAATATAATAAAGCACAGACAAATATAAATATTTATATTTTTTTACAAACTAAAAATTAAAATTAAAACAACAAAAAATAACAAACTACACAAATATAATACTTAAATCATTCTACATAATTAATAATTATGAATTCAAAATATATAAAATATTACAAACTAAAGCTATATTAAATATTTATCATGGCTAAGAAAATAAAATATGCATTACAATTGTCAATTTAAAAATATTTAAAATATTATAAACTAAATTAAAATTTTACATCCAATAAAAGTAATAAAAAAGATAGAATCAAAAATAAAATATTAATATATAAATAGATATAAAATTTGTTATTTTTTAATAAAATAAAATATGAATTTTATAGTTTTTTAACAAAAAAAAAATAATGTAAAAAATTATCTATAAAAAAATGATTAAATTAATATTTTTTTATCGTGTCTTATTGTGTTAACTTGTTCCAACTTATTTTTTTATCGTATCTTATCGTGTAACACTGATATCAATCTAATTTTAATATTAAAAATTTAAATCTATAAATTATCATATTGTTTCATATCGTATAATATTTTATCACATCTAATTACGATGTCTATATGTGCTATGACACAATTTATTAGACCTGCGCGTTATATTGTCTTATCTGCGTCAATTTTTTTTTTTTTTTTATAAATACAATCTGTCAAATTTTGGTTTGAAATACATAAATTTAAAATTTTAAAAATAGATATGAAATTGTATGTGTTAATATAGTGTTGTATTTGCATTAAAAAATTTTTACTCAAATTTAATAAATTAAATTTGCATGTTCAAATATAAAAATTGAAATTTATAAAAATAAATATAGAAAAAGTTTACAATTTATATCATTTTTTTCTCCTATTATTTTATTAATATTTTTTGAAAATCAATCACTCAATTTATTTTTTTAGTAAGGTCTTGTATAAAAAATTTAAATTAAAAATAATAATAATAATAATTAAATGTAAACCTCACGTGTTTTTCCCAACTCCCTGCTCCCAAGAGGTAGGTGGAGCACAATATCATTTATAAGATGAACCATGAGAGGTCTTTGGAAATTGGAACTCACATCGCATTAACATGTTTATGGGAGATAGAATGAAAATCAGCCTGCGAGCCTATAAACTCTCAGATGTGGAGGAGTTCATGGATTGGTGCGATGAGAAAGTAGTTGCTCGAAGCAGGATTAGCCATTTCTCAACAAAGGAAGAAGCACAAGCTTATCTGGAGGAAGTAGCCATTCCTCACCCTTGGAACCGAGCCATCTGCTTGGACGGTCGTCCAGTCGGGTTCATCAGCGTCGCGCCGGAGTCCGGAAGTCATAGATGTAGGGGTGTGATTAGCTACGGAGTGGGTTCCAAGTACTGGGGCCAAGGCATAGCCACAAGAGCTGTGGAAATGACCATTCCTATTGTGTTTGAGGAGTTTCCTGATTTGGAAAGATTGGAGGGCTATACTGATGTTGACAATAAGGCCTCCCTCAGAGTATTGCACAAGACTGGCTTCCAAAAAGAAGGTGTTCTTAAGAAATATTTCTTGTCGAAAGAGAACAAGGCTCTGGATGTTGTAATGCATAGCATTATAAAGAATTAGTAATCGATGAATTAGTAATAAATGTGTTTTGACTGTGATTTTGCTTATGTTTTTATTTTATTTTCTTATTTCATTATTACTTTAGTTTAAATATTTCTAGTGCGTTTGAAGAGCTAGCTGTGGAAATGGCTACTATTCCTAGTGTGTCTGAAGAGCTTCCTGATAGATTGGAAGGTTTTGCTGCTGTTTATCATAAGGCCTTCCCAGTGGGTGTACTTGAAAAGACTGACTTTCTTTAAAGGAGGTGTTCTTAGGAAATATGTTATGTTAGCTTCAAAGTGAAAATTCCTGATTTTTTGTGTATGAAAAAATCAAGCTATAAGCACTTATTAGACTTCAAAATTACTCTGTATTGCCATTCCTCTGTTTTTCACTATCAAAAACATACATTATTAGAGAACCTTTACATGTCCACCTCTTTTTTCATTGCCTCTCTTGCAATTCCTTTGCCTCAGTACAGGTTAACTTGATGGATTCCAAATCTTAAAACCTAAAAATGTTCTTAGGATAAAATTCAATTTGTACAATTTCACACACACACACACACACTATATATATATATATATATATATAGAGAGAGAGAGAGAGAGAGAGAGATCTAATCTGAGTAATATCAACCCCATTTCTCGCGCAGAAAACTTCTTTAGAACACATTCCCTCTTAAACCCAGCCTTCTCTAGCACCCTTTGGGATCCAAAATTTCCTACATCAACATGAGCTTCAAGTCTCTCCAAATGTGGCCATTCCTACAATATAGCATTGGCCACCAATTTCACGGCATAGGTTGCAATTCCTTTTCCCCAACACTTGGAGGCCAAAGCATACCCAATTTCAGCTCTACACTTGTTGTTACCTGATTGGCCTGTCGCAGAAATTTCACCTATTGGTCGGTCTTCAAGGCATATTGCCCTGAACCATGGATGGGGGATGATAATATTGGCAATAAAGTTCAAGTCCTCATCTTTACGAATATAAGGTCCTCAAGCGCAAAAACTGGTCACTTTATCATCAGTGGCCCACTCCATGAATTCATCATCATTGGATAGATCAAGCGGCCAGAGTGAGATCATGGAGAATTCAATATCACCTTCTATTCCATCTGATATGCAAGGTTTTTCCTCCATTTCTGGTCTCACACAAAGGTTGGGCCCAGCAGAGTTAAAAAAAGTAAAGATCCCCCAACAAGGTTTCTCGTTTTCTTAGGTAACCCAAACAAAACCCCTTTAAATAAACTTCTTTTCCATTAATTTTAGATGCCTTGTGCCTCTAGGATAACAAATGCAATAAATGAAAACCAAACTAAAAAC
Source organism: Ochetophila trinervis (assembly GCA_003254975.1). Lineage (NCBI taxonomy): Eukaryota > Viridiplantae > Streptophyta > Magnoliopsida > Rosales > Rhamnaceae > Ochetophila > Ochetophila trinervis. Next base: position 161,258 of record QANX01005747.1, read on the forward strand.
CCATTGTTTTTAAAAATGAAAACGACGGAAACTTGTATTTGTCTGATTGAGTGGCTTTCAAGGCATCAATTTATTCTTCATACAGAGTGAAAATTATAATAAAAATGTTGCATTTTTTCTACCAAAAAACTATATAATAATAAAGTGTTGCATTTTGGACTTTCATGAGTACAATTTTTGTAAAAGGAGACAACATTTTCGATTGAATTGACTACATCGTGACTAAGCAAAAGCCAATATATATATATTAGTCAACAAAGAAACAAAACTACAGAGATTGAATTTGATTGGTATTTCCTTTTATAGAATTTCTTAATCAAGTTTGAATATCAGTGGAAAGAAGACTAAAAATAACCATGTCCCTAGTTTTCCCCTTGAGAATAAAGTACTTCCTCAGAACACCTTCACATTGGAAGCCAGCCTTCTCTAGCACCCTCTTAGACCCTGCATTTTCAACATCTACCAAAGCTTCAAGTCTTTCCAAATGTGGCCATTCTTTAAAAATTGCATCAGCCACCAATTTCACTGCCTGTGTTGCAATCCCTTTGCCCCAGTAATCAGTCCCCAACACATATCCAAGTTCACCTCTACACTTGTCATTACCAGAATTCACAGTCACCGAAATGGTTCCAATTGGTCGGTTATCAAAGCAAATAGCCCTGAAACATGGATGGGGGATGACCTTATCCTGGATAAAGTTTATAGCTTCTTCTTTGCTACTATAAGGCTCCCAAGTGCAAAATTGAGCAACTCTGTGGTCTGTAGCCCAGACCATGAAATCATCGATGTCAGAGAGTTCCAATGGCCGAAGAGAGATCCTTGATTGGTAGTCATCCCTGCTGTCTGACCTGCAAGAATTTTCCTCCATGTTTAACCTTCAGTAAATATAATATAAAACTTTTCTTTTTTATTATTGAAAAGAGTGTGTATTATGAGACTTGCTTGAAATAAAACTTTTGATGGAGGAGGATATAGAAAATGTTATAGCAGAGACTTTATTTATGCACAAAAAGAGTTGGTCAGAAGAAATTGCCTTGAAATGAGGTAAGCGGTGGCGTTTTTAAATTGATGTCTACTTTTGCATAACTTGGAATGTTGGCCAAGGACAGCAAGCTTATAGACATAGTTTAAGGGGTGTTAGCAGCAGTCTTCGTTGACCAAGATCTATCTAGGCAAGTTTCCTAGAAAGTAGTAACGGCCTTTTCATCTCATCTCGTTTCCATGTCCAGAAAAAATAAATAAATAAATAAATGGAACAATAAATCTAAATTTGAATTTGCCTTTCTACACTAAAAAAAAAAACCGTGTACGAACCTGACATATTGTCATTCATGCACTGATGAGCAGGAAGAGTACTGAAATTTTTAACTTTTCGGTACTAAAATCAGGATTCTTTTGGGTGCTTTGATTAATAATTTTTTTTTATGTAATTTTTTTTATTTTCTATAATTTATAATTTTTTTATATTATGTAATTTGTTTTTATATCATATAATTTTTTTTAAAAATTTTAATAAACTCCCTTAAACAAAAAAATTTCACTTAAGTTTTTCCCCTAAAACCAATTAATAACACTCCTTAATAACTCTAAAACAGAAATTTAACTATTAGCTATTTTGGTGATGCGTACATCTGAGGTGGAACTCAATTACCTCAAGGCAACAAATCCTTGACATGCATTGAGAAAGTGGCTATTTTCTTCTCCTTCCTTTATCATTTTTTTTTAAAAAGAAAAAATTATAAAAGAGAAAGTGGCTATCAATAATTGCAACATTTAAATCAGAACGACTTTATATTTTTAAAATCAAATTTTTAATCATAATTTTTTGATTCAATTATTTAAATTGAAAAATAATAAAATTGAGTCCAATTATAAAAAATCAAAGATGAAAACTTAATTGTTATAAAAAGAGTCATGTCATGGCCTTGAGCCTTTGCATGATTATTCATTTGCAAAATAGGGAGGCAATTTTTTATTATATATATATCTATATTTATCTATATAGGTAATATTTTAAGTACCATATGAGGTGGGAATAATTTCCAACTAATGTATAAAATAGCCCGACAGTTGGCAAAAACAATAAATATAATAAGTAGCCCAAGACTCAGTTTAACAAATATTTAACACCATCATTCCCCACCAAGTCCCACCAGCAAAGTTCATAATGGCACACAAGTCATTGGAACTCACTCTCCGTCCATTTAGACTCTCTGATGCTGATGACTTTCTCATCTGTGCAGGTGATGTAAAAGTCACAAGGTTTACTCGCTTGAGCACATTCACCTCCAAGGAAGAAGCAATCTCCTACATCCAGAACCACTGTATTCCACATCCTTATTTCAGATCCATATGCATCAATGACCGCTGCATAGGCTGTGTCTTCCTGGCGCCAGAAAAAGGTGAAGACAAGTGTAGGGCTGAGATTGGCTATGCCTTAGCTAGAGACTACTGGGGACAAGGTATAACCACTCGAGCTGCGAACATGGCAATCTCTGATGGGTTTAAACAATTCCCTGATTTGGTCAGAATCCAAGCTCATGTGGAGGTAGATAACGAAGCCTCTCAGAGAGTGTTGGAAAAACTTGGTTTCCAAAAGGAGGTTTTGCTGAGGAAGTTTACTTATAATAAAGGGGCTATTAGAGATTTGTTTTTGTACAGCCTGTTGTCCGCTGACTTTATTTCTTAGAACTAAAAACTCTCTCCCTTTTTCAATCTTTACTAAGCTCTGTTACTTTTTTCATGTATTTAGTTACAGCTGGAATTAAGATCGTGATAGTATTTTCTTAGCCTATCACCAAGTCTCTCTTAGTTTTTTCTTCATTTTATATACTTTGCTTTTATCTGGCAAAACTTCAATTTGTACACTTTCACACCATATAGAGAAAGAGAGAGGAACAAATCGAATCTGATTACTGTTAACCCCATTTCTCAAGCAGAAAACTTACGAATTCAACTACCCTCATAAAGTTTGAGACTCATCATTTGAAAAAAAAAAAAGAGAAAAAAAGAGCATATAAAACCATGTCCCTGGCTTTTCCTCTCATAGTATATATATAATACTTCTTTAGAACACATTCCCTCTTAAACCCAGCCTTCTCTTGCACACCCTTTGGGAGCCCAAATTTTCTACCTCAACATGAGCTTCAAGTCTCTCCGAATGTGGCCATTCCTTGAATTTAGCATTATCCACCAGTTTAACATCATAGAGCTGCAATACATTTTCCCCAATACCTGGAGGCCAAAGCACACCCAATTTCAGCTCTACACTTGTTGTTACCTGATTGGCCTGTCACGGAAATTTCACCTACTGTTCGGTCATCAAGGCGTTTTCAATATCAACCAGAGCTTCAAGTCTTTCCAAATGTGGGCAGTCTTTAAAACGGGCATCACCGACCAATTTCACTATGTTATTGTTGTTATGTCTAGCATTCTTAAATAAATCCTGAATAGGTTTTACATCTTTTTAACATTGCCACTGAGGACGCAAACTAATACAAAATTACAGATGGTCTACAAAAGTGAAAGTTACATGTATTCAATAAAATGTTGCATTTTGGACTTTAATTCATTTTGACAGAAGCAAAAACCAAATATGTAAATAGTCAAAAAAGAAAGAAAATATTACATAGATTGAATTTGTCAATATTTTCTATGATATAATCTTTTAATCAACTTTGAAGATCAGTGGAAAGAAGACTAAAAATCATCCAGTCCTTAGTTTTCCCCTTGAGAATAAAGTGCTTCCTCAGAACACCTTCACGTTGGAAGCCAGCCTTTTCTAGCACCCTCTGAGACCTTACATTTTCAACATCTACAAAAGCTTCAAGTCTTTCCAAATTTGGCCAGTCTTTAAAAATAGCATCAGCCACCAATTTCACGGCCTGTGTTGCAATCCCTTTGCCCCAGTAATCTGTCCCCAACACATATCCAAGTTCGGCTCTACACTTGTCATTACCAGAATTTGCAGTCACCAAAATGGCGCCAATAGGCCTGTTATCAAAGCAAATAGCCCTGTACCATGGATGGGGGATGACCTTATCCTTGATAAAGTTTATAGCTTCTTCTTTGCTGTTATAAGGTTCCCAAGTGCAAAAACGAGCAACTTCATGGTCTGTAGCCCAGACCATGAAATCATCAATATCAGAGAGTTCCAGTGGCCGGAGAGAGATCCTCGATTGGTAGCCATCCCTTCCATCTATTCTGTCTGACCTGCAAGAATCTCCATCCATGTTTAACCCTCAGTATATATGCTATAAAACTTTTCTTTTCTTTTCTTTATTACTGTGTGTAAAAAAGTATGTAATTAATATAAGACTTGCTTGAAAGGAGACTTTTGATAGAGGATATAGAAAATGTTATGCTAGAGTTTTTATTTATGCACAAAAAAAGTTGGTCAGAAGAAATTGCCTTGAAATGAGGTAAGGGGCATTACTTGGAGTGTTGGCCAAGGAAAGAGACTGAAAATTTAGGAGTATAATGTAACGGGCTTTTAGAAGCGGTCTTCGTTGACCAAAATCTACCTCAATAACTTAGGAGTAAAAAAATACATGGTTTTTGAACAGTCTAAGATGTATTCTCCTACTTCAAAATCCATTATTTTGTGGAACAATAAATCCAAGTTCGAATCTCCTTTTCCATACGAGAAAAATAAAAACCATGTACCAACATATTGTCATTCATGTCCTTGTGAGCTGGGAGTGTACTGAAATTTCTAAATTTTCAACTAATTGATAATATTCATTTTAAAATCACTCCGAATAGATTTAACTGTTTGCTATCTTGGTAATGCATAAAAGAGAAAGTGGTTATCTATAATAATGATGCAAACCTTCATTATTCGATTGTAAGATAAGGAGGCAATTTTAGATTTTTTTTTTATCTATATAGGTAATAATTTAAGTATCATATGAGGTTGGACTAATTTCCAACTAGTGTATAAAATAGTCTAACAGTTAGCAAAAGCAAAATTGAGGGCCAAGTTACACCTGGCAAACTTACCTAACACACATACCTACGTTTGGTGACAATCCAGTTTCTTGCTTGCCAACTTACACTAACGACCCACCTAAACCAAGTCAAAACCAACCAGAATTGAACCAGCTGCGAAAGTGTCATTTGGCTAACAAATATGTATAAAAAATACCCAACACTCTAACAAAAATTTAACACCATCTCTCTCCCTCCCCAAGTCCTACCAAAGTGGATAATGGCAAATAATTCATTGGAATTCACTCTCCGTCCTTTTAGACTCTCTGATGCTGATGACTTTTTCATCTATGCAGGTGATGTAAACGCCACAAGGTTTGCTCGCATGAGCACATTAACCTCCAAGGAAGAAGCAATCTCCTACATCCAGAACCACTGTATTCCACATCCTTATTTCAGATCCATATGCATCAATGACCGCTGCATAGGCTGTGTCTTCCTGGAGCCAGAAAAAGGTGAAGACAGGTGTAGGGCTGAGATTGGCTATGGCTTAGCTAGAGACTACTGGGGACAAGGTATAACCACTCGAGCTGCGAAAATGGCAATCTCTGATGGGTTTAAACAATTCCCTGATTTGGTCAGAATCCAAGCTCATGCGGAGGTAGATAACAAAGCCTCTCAGAGAGTTTTGGAAAAGCTTGGTTTCCAGAAAGAGGGTTTGCTGAGGAAGTTTACCTATAACAAAGGGGCCATTAGAGATTTGTTTTTGTTCAGCCTTTTGTCCACTGATTTCGTTGCTTAGAATTACAAGCTCTGTCCCTTCTCCAATCTTTATTAAGCTTTGTTACTTTTTCATGTATTTAATAACAATTGGAAAATGGTACCAGCATTTTCTGAATCTATCACTAATTCTCTCTTGCTTTTTTCTTCATTTTAGATACTTTGCTTTTATCTGGCAAATTTTCAAGAACTAGGGTAGCTATTTATTGTCTGCCACTAGGAAAGTTCAGTGCACCTGATCAGATTTTGAAAGATATTGATCATCATGGTTGACTTCAATTGTTGGGTCCATATTAAATTTTAACAATATGATTATGTGGCTGAAAACCAATCTCAAATTCAATTTTTCATTTTCAGCCAATTTCGGGGTCCATATAAACTTTAAAAATATGATTATGCGACTGAAAAGCAATCTCAAACTCAACTTTTCATTTTCAATGGATCTCTCAAGAATTTCTCTTCGTCCATTCAAGCTCTCTGATGCTGATGAGTTTCTGAAATGGGCAAGTGACGATAGAGTAACACGCTATCTAAGGTGGAACACCATAACCTCCAAGGGGGAAGCTTTGACATACATTAAGAAAGTTGCTATACCCCACTCTTGGCGTCAATCCATTTGTTTGGATGACCATTCGATTGGATACTTTTCGATCAAGCCAGAATCGGGGGACGACAAATGCAGGGCACATGTTAGTTATGCTGTGGCTGCAGAGTATTGGGGACGAGGGATAGTCACAGAGGCAACGAAGATGACCATATCTAAGGTGTTCAAAGATTTCCCAGATTTGGTTAGGCTTGAGGCAATGGTAGAGGTTGAGAACAGAGGGTCTCAAAGGGTATTGGAGAAGGTTGGCTTTCTTAAAGAAGGATTGCTAAGGAAATATGGGTATTGTAAAGGTGAAATTAGAGACATGTTTATCTATAGTTTCTTATCAACTGATAAGATTTTGTGATTGATTTGATTCTTGCGCTTTTCTAATTAGTCTATAGTTTCTTATCAACTGATTAAGATTTTGTGATTGGGGTCAAGGTATAACAACTAAAACTTTGAAGATCGCAAATCTGTGAAGGGTTTAAAGCATTCCCAGATGTCGTTAAGTACACAAAAAGCTGCCGAGGCAGAGCAAAAGGCTTCTCAAAGAGTTATAGAAAAACTTGGGTTCCAAAGGGATCGAATTTTAAGGAAGTATTAGAGAGGCAAGATCTGGTTATATACAGTATTTTGTCCACTGATTCTATTCCATGAACAAGTAGTAATAGTATTATCCTAATTTTATCATTGTATTCTTTTTTTTCGAAGTATCAGAATCCTTCTTTCCTTTTTCTTTACTCTGATTATTATTGGTTTGTGCTAGTTTTCTTAGATTTTGATAATGGGCGTCCGAAAATACTCTTGCCTGGCAAAACTTCTTTTTTTTTTTTTTGATTGATTGCCAACAAGTTGCAGATTTTGATACATGGTAGTGGCCAATTTACCTGCTGTTACATAGGCAAAAATCAGTGCACTCAATCATTGTCCTGTTTGGATCAAAGGTACAGGAATAGGTTGGGTTTCAAATTGAAGGGTTGCTCAGTATAGCCCTGTTTATGATGTTGAACTGCATTAGATTCGACCAAACTATTTTAAATTTTGCAATGCATTGGAGCAAGTGTTTTGTTAATTAGGTGAGATTAAGGATATTTTTGTCTTATTTAACTGTTAAATATGCTTTCCGTTTTAGATTACGGACCTATTTCATGTCAGAATCAATTAGGATGAAGATGGATATTGGTCTTAGCCAATGAAGGGGAATTACTGTTTTTTATTTAAAAACAAAAATTTCTGCAGAGAACAAAGCAATTTTGAATAATTCAAGCCAATGCTTAAACTGTAGCAAAAGCAGAAGACAATAAAGTGAACCACATTTTAACCTCAAAATGTCCAATACCTGTTTCTCTCTGTATAATAATGTGGTTTAAGGGAAATTTTTATATATACATCTAAAGCATACGTTCTAGGAAAATTTATATGCATCCTGACAATATGTATATATATGTATCTTTTTACCAAAAAAAAATATTTATATATATATATATATGTGTGTGTGTATATATTTATATATTTCATTTTCGTCCCTAAAGAATCTCCTTCCTTCCCCCAAAATTTATATACATCTAACTTTTTATTTTTCCTCCTCTTTCTAGTGTCATATGGCACCAACATGGAAAAATCTACTATTTCTTCCAGCAAACTAAAGTTTTTTTTTGGTAATATCAAATTTCAAACTAAAGTTTGATTACTGTCTTTAGTCTACCCATAACTTCACTTTTAGGACATCTAATTAATAGCACACTTATTTATCAAAAAATTAATAGCATAGTCAGAGAGATGTATTCAATCAATACTTTTAAAAACTTCTACATATTTAAAAAGTTTGAGTATATTTAATCAAACTTTTGAAATATTTCTAAAATCATTGAGTATTCAATCAAAAAATTTACAAATTTTGAAAAATCTTAAAGATTTAATTATGACATTTTAAAAGTGTAAAAAGTCAACATGTATTCAATCTAGATTTTACTTTTTAAAGAGAGTGACTTTTAAAGATTTTGAAGACTTTTTAATGAGAAGTATATATATATATATCAATTTCAAAATTTTGTTTCTCATTATCCCCACAAACTTTGAGACTTTTTTTTTTTTTGGTAAAAAAAAAAGAGAACACGTACAACAGTTAAGGTTCTTCTTTTTGGGTTCACCTGTTCGTATTCTTTTCCATAGGTATCATAATTTTCTTCTTCTTCTTTTTTTAGTTTTGATTTAACACTTCTTGTTTAGTAGTATATATTGATTAGGCTTAATTGTACTTTTGAAGATGCGTGAATCGATTTCCTATACATATTTTTTACTATCCTTTGTTATAATTTGTTTGTTCAATAGTAGATTATATATATCTATAGATTTTTATTTTTTTTTGTTAGGCTATATGCCGAAGAATCGCCAAGGAATTGCTAGCCTCTTTGCCACTTTGTTTTTATTTTATTTTGTTTATTAAATTTTTTAGAGCCTTTGATAATTTTCATAGCTACCTCGTTCAAAGGTACGTAAGTAAGCACCCACTAACTTAGGGGCATCTGTTTCAGAGATGCACCTCATGCTCTGTCTTTGAAACACACATTTGAAAATGATGAAATACATTAACAGATTGCTAATTTTATATGCTAATCAAGGAAGTACTTTTTAGGGCTTCTGCCTTTGAGAAATTAATTGTGATATTAATAAGGGTTGGTAATTAGAACAAATCTAGTTAGACGTTTCTTTTTTCTTTTTCCATTTGACGAGGAATTAAAAGTGAAACTATTTGAATGAGGAATCAATTTTTCTATTTGAACGAGGAATCAATTTTTCTGCACCTGTGCTAATCTGCACTATTATAATGAATGAGAGCTCTGTTAACTTTTGAATTAGGTATACAGTATATTGGTAATTTCTCTTATTATATAAAAGACATGTAATCTATTTTTGCTTGTATCAAAAGCTGAGTTGTGGCAAGACTTGGTTTTACAAGCAACACTTTTGTCTCATGCTACTAAAGCTGATATAGTGTATTTGCTTCTCCTTTGGCCTTTAATAATCATTAGTCATACCAATAAATTGAATTCATCACTTACAAATACTCTGTCATGCACTTGTTTCATAAAATTGGGTCTCGAGGACTATCTTCATTTGTTACCATTTCTTTCTATATTACTATTTGTTATCATTTTTTATTGATGTCCTAATCTTTTATTCTTGCTTATGCATTGCATGTACTCTATATTAGGTTTTTTATATATTTATATCATGATCTTTCTTTTCTCAATATAATTGCTTATTCAGGGGAACTCTGTCATGATCTTTAAGATCATAGCTTTTTCACAGCAAAGACCATGTACTGTTTGTATTCTCTCTGCAAATGGTGCAATATGCAATCTTAGCAACTTGATAATGCAACAATAAACCACGAGTTTGTACCATGAGTTTTGACAGCAATAATAATACCACTTGAAAATTCATGATGCTTTGGGTTTTAAAAAACAATATTTCTTTATATTTGCTTATTTGAGCTTATTCTTTTTATTTTTTTGTCTATACCTATTTTGGTAAAAAAATAATTTGAGCTTGTTGATATATGCATGTTAAACTATTATAGTATATTCAAATCACAGCTCACAATTTTCAAATCAGCTCCTCTTTTTCTATTTGATACACAAGCAAAACTCGTGTTAGCTTGTGCAAGATTACACAATTTTCTTCACAAAAAGTGTCGTTCTAATAAATTTCTAACTCAGTCATATAGTGAAGATTTAACATTTTCATCAGTGCCCGTTAATCAGTAGGACAATTTTGAACCAATTATTGAGACTCAAGTACAACAAAAACAGCATGCTAATAAATAAAGAGCATATATAGCTACTAATATGTGAAATGATATTGAAATTATTAATAATGGTGGACATTAGATTATTTTTCTATTAAATGGTTTTTACTATTTTATGAACGTTATATATTTTTCTCTAATTAAAAATTTATGTTTCCGTATTTGAAAATTTATTTTTTTAATATAGTAATCATTATTATATCAAGGTTTTTTTTTTTCCTCTATTTTATATGCATGTATATGTTGTGTAGCCAACACATAAAAGTAATAGATTTCAGGACAATAATTAAATTGTTACAATTGAAAAAAAAATACTTATAAATTTTAAATAATAAAAATAAAAAATTTATAAAAGTCATTGAAGATTTATAAAATTCATTAAAAAAATTTATAAAAATCATTCCTACTTTTATAATACTGTTATAAAGTTTTTTTTTTAATAACTTTTATAAAGTCTTTGAAAATCTGTGTAAAATTTTTTTATAAATTTGTTTATAAATTTGTTTAAATGTCTACTTACTCTTAATTACCAAAGAAAAAAAAAACAAAAAATTGTAGAACACGTGGCATATTATTGGCCACGTATACTAAGTCATTTTAAGGTCGAGTACACGTCCCACACAGTTTAATAAAACAGCTCTCATAGCATTAGAAAACAAAATTAAAAGAAATGAAAACGAAAAATATTGGCAAAAAGGTCATTGGAATTATTGACTCACCGTCCCTTTGAGTCACCGACGCTGAAGACTTTTAGAAGTGTGCAGGCGATGGAGAAGCCACAAAGAAGGAATCAATTTCCTACATCCAATCCTACTGTAGCCCACACCCCTTTTGCAGATCCAGACCGCTGTATTGGATTCGTCTCCATCAAGCCAGAGAACGGCCGGTGAGGATAGGTGTAGGGCCCAGTTGGATTATGGCATAGCTAGAGAGTATTGGAATCAAGGTGCATCATCTAGCTAGAGCTGCGAAGACAGCAATCTCTCTCTCAAGGGTTTTAAGCATTCATTCCCAGATGTGGTTAGGATACAAACTTTTTGTTGATTTAGAGAACAAAGCTTCTCAAAGGGTTTTGGAAAAACTTGGGGCTATCGTATATGTGGAGTAAATAATGATAGAAAAAATAAGACAGAAGATCTCTGGATCCAGTAATATCATATTTTGCATGTTGATATGTGAATTGTAATAGCATGTATAATTGTAACAACCCAATTATTATATTATTCAACTTAGAATATTGTTGGGATTTTTTTTTTTTTTTTTGTGATAAATAAGAATATATACCCAAATAAAAAGCAAATTCTAGATTAATAGGTTTCGATTTCTGCAAACTAATCAATCACAAGACCGACCTTCCTTCCAAACAAAAAAAATCAATCACAAGCCCAATCAGACTCCCCTCCTCCACCTACGGTATTTACTATTTAATATTTTATTTTTTTATAATTGTGTTCAGTCTAAATTATTGAAGGAAAAATTTTATAAATATATTTTATAGTCTAGTATAATTTTAATTTAATTTTTAAAATTCTGTATATTTAAAAAATAATATTTGTTGTGAATACGAATTTAAGTAAATTGATTATTTAATAAATATAATATTTTTTATGTTAAAATAATTTTTTTATAATATTTATTTTTTTTTTCTTTTTTTCTCTTCTCTGTCTTTTCTCCACCACCGGTTTCTTTTCTTTTTATTTTTTTATTTTTTTTGTTTATCCTTCTCTTTTTCATTCTCATAAAATTTACTTTTGCTCTTCTTCTTTTTCCCGTCTCCTTTTTCCATTTTCTCTCATTCTCTATCTTTTTTTTCTCTCATTCTCTATCTTTTTTCTTCTTTTTTTCTTGATTTGTTTTTTCCCATATTTTCTTCTTTTCTCCTCAAGCATTTTCACTTGNTACTAGGAAACAATTCTCAAAGGTTTAATTCTCTCTGGTTAAAAAAAAAAAAACAATTCTTAATTCTAGCTGCATTACTAGTAGTTACGAATAATTTTCTTTGGTTTATATATTTCTCATTCGGTAATGTATTCTAAATACTTTTTATAAAAATTGTATAAAATAAAATTGTACACTGGATTTCATATTTTTAGATTTAAAAAATGTATGGTTTACAAATATTTAATAGGAAGTAAAATAGTAAAATTAAATTTGATAAATGTTTAATATGATATATATCTATATTGGAAAAAAAAATAGTTGTTAGTGGAAATAGTAAACATTGTCCATATTTGTGTCTAATATATGTAAACTATCTATATCTTTTAATATTTCTGTTTCTACAATTTTTCACATTCATGTAAAACGCGTTGGGACATTTTCTAAATTTCTGTATACCTTCGATTCAGCTATAAAAAAATATGTATATTTTTAGAGAGAATTTTTATAACTATTTTCACATTTTAAAATATTTACTAAATTTATTTATTAAATAATACATAGTGATATATTAATTAGTTGATATATTTATATAACTTTAATATGGATAAGTAAATTCTTACATGAATAAGAACATTTTTAATAATTCTATACATTGGAGTCTATATGATATAAATTTTGAAAATGTTCTTTATTTATATGGCATAATATCTATTTAATAGACAATTCAAAATTTACTCTTCAATATTATGTTCATTAGTTATATCAATATAAAATAATCGAAGAATAAAATAAAATAATTGATGATGTGTAATTTAATTAACAAAAATAAAATACCTAATAAATTAAAATAATTAGCTTTGCTAGCAAAAATGGAGATCCAAAAACTTCAAGTGCTATTTCGTTTTCTTGTTGTCCATTTTTCTCCCCAAAAGCTTGAAAGGCATTGCTAATTTGCCTGAGAAATTTATTAAGGGAAGTCAGTGACTCCATCGCTGAGTGTCGAGCCTTTTCCGGCTATTAAGGCTAGATCCATTTTGAATATGGTATTTGAGAAATAGATAAAATAAAGACAGAGAACATAGAGCTGTGCATGAATTGGTTCAATCGCAATTTAGGTTTGTGGAATGAGAACAAAAGAATTCAAAATCGTGCAAGTCACACTTTAACAATTAATAAAATTAAAATAAATTATTGTATTAGCATTTCTAATGCAATATAAATTATTATAGTTAATATGTTACATAATATTATTTTGAAAAAATGTGTTCCAATGATAATATTTATAATGAAAG